>JAAGNO010005803.1:0-44259 GCA_033439905.1 Ceryle rudis | reverse complement strand
ATGGTTAGTGTTACTACCAAGGATAGGTGTGCAGACCAAGGCCACTGCTGGATCTTGTGCACCACATTGGGGGGTGCAGGGAAATGAAAGGCTGCACCTGCAGGGAGGAGTGGACAGGGCAGGTGACCCCCCAACTGACCAATGAGATATTCCATCCCATATAAGTCATATTCGCTATAAAGCAGAGGGATCTGGAGGGTCTATAGCTTGCTTGCTTGCACATGCACTCTCTCTCGGGGGGCTCCCGGGCTCTCTTCCCCTCTTGGACTGCTTCACCAGCTTTGCTCAGGTCCTCTTCCAGTTCCTTCCTCAGAGCATCCATGAAGGACTGTGTCTGTTCTGGCTTTGATCCCAATTGGTGTGTTCCTGAATCTGGTACCAGAATCCACCTCCTGGACACAGCTCCCATCTGCTGTGGGGGACCCAGTCTGGAACTATCCCAGTGCCTGCTCTACACCATCGCTGGTGACAGTGATGGAATTACCATCAGGGGAGTTGGATACTGGTTTTGTATATATGTACATATTCTATTTTTATTATTATTTTCATTCTTAAAGCTGTTCTAGTTTCCTTTTCTAATCACTACATCTCTCCCTTATTCCCTTTCTCTTACTCTTTGGGGAGGGAGGGGGGTTAACAGAGAGCATCTGTTATAGGTCTAAGGGGCCATCCTGACCCTAAACTGTGACAGGAAGTTAAGACCCTACTCTAGAAATAAACAAACAAATAAATGCAATGGTGTACGAAGTTGATGAGCTGCACCACTCCCATGCCTGGGATGCCTGTGGAGCACTTGCAGCCCATTCCTTGGATGCTTTCCAACAACGCAGATGTTTTTACATTAGCCTGGCAAACGTGCATCCCCTTTCTATCCAGTTGGCAGCCTGGTTTCTCTGTAACACATTTGAGGCAGACTTATTCCATCCACCTGCATAAAAAGGTTCTCCTTCAGTCTTTAAAGGGCCACCCCCATCCAGCTTTCTTAATCAAGAAACAAATGTCTGAGATGTAGAAGCAAGAGGGCATTAAATGGCTTGTGACTTTGCAGCAGTCTGATCTAGCCACGTGGCTCCTCAGCCTCTTCCTGACTAGACTTCCTCATTGTAGGTTTGAGATAAGTCTCCTTTTTTTATGTTGTGGGTTTTTTTTTTTTCCCCCCCTTCTCCTACCCCCCCAATCACTAATGATTTTGTTTTATTGAAACAGTTGTTCAAACCCCACAAATTCTCCACAGCAATCAGTCTGTGTCCCTAATTGCTTGATTTCCTCCCTGATGCTGTCTTACCATAACTACGATCTTTTGACATTAAATTTTGCAATTACTTCTCTTCTCATGGCAATAATAAATATCAGTCATGTATTCTGAATACAATTATAATTGGTTCTTTTCAAATGATGCAGCCTCACCTATCTTACTGACACATGGAGCAAAAGATATTTTCCTACAGCTATTGCAAGCCTTCAGGCCAAAGGTTTTCTTTTATACACAGCAGTGAAATCTCATTAAGGGGTAAAACTAGGACTGCCATGTCTTCTAATTCCCTGTTTCTCTTCATCAAGGGAGTTTTAGTGACTTCATTTTTTCAAGAAAGCTTCCCACATGTCCTCTTGGAACATAAGAGATTAGTCAACAACTGAAAATTCAGTCTGTTGAATTATACTAATTTTGTTGAAGACCGATATATTGATCAGGATTCATTCACATGAAGAAAATACATCACGCTGACTATAAACAAACACCAAGAACCTCCTCAAACCAAAGAAAAAACCTTCTTTGCCAACCTTTTTTTTTTTTCTTCTTCCCTGTCCCCAGCTAAAATATCAGTCAAATAAAATGGTGTTGAAAAGAGAAGGCTCAAGAAGAGAATCCTAGTCATGACTTTTTTAGGAAACAAAATTAAGGCCGCTTAGGAAATCATAAAATTTCTTAGCTCTAGTAAATAAGAAGTAACTTCAGTTTCCTGGGTCTGCTCTGTGTCTGACAGGTAGAATAAAGAAAGGGCCTGGAGATAACAATGGAGTAATTTGGTCCCTACCGCTTACATAAGATGCTTGTTGGAGAAATGTCAGCTAGTCCCAAATAATCTCTGAATCATATAAAAAGCTTTACCATCCCAGAGAAGCCTTCTACTGGGAAATCAGTTTGCATATTGATACAAAGGAAATGCTGCACAAACCATAGCACAAAAAGCCATTTTTCTTTTAAAATTATTTTTAAATGTCAATGCAATTAAAATATAAGCATTTAAAAAGTAGAATTTTATCACAACCTTTTATTTTATGATTTGTATTACAATGGCTTAATCATTATCTCTATAATTCACATCCTTTTATCTGTTCCTTTCATTCTGATTTCATCAGAAAGGGAAAATTTATGTGGTAAGATAAGCACATTCAGCATGAAATCATGAAAATGTGATTCACAGTCACTGAATTTCAGAGAACATTTATTTGAGCAAGTTATTCTGTGAATGAAAGAGCATTTATACTCCCCAGACAGACATAGAACTTCTGGTCACTGGTACAGTCACAAACAACCTCCTTTAACTTCGTAGATATATGTTATAGAATGACATCTCATAACCTTTCATGGCATTTGATGACTATCCTGAGGAGAAAGAAAAGCTCAAGGATGTTCTCCTTCCTGCCATTCTCACTTCGCATCTACAATAAACACTCCAAGATGTTTCATTGTGCATATCTGCACAAATCCTTTTAGAGAGAGGAAAAGAATATTAGTTGTGGTTACAAGAAGTTAGCTAACGTTAGGGGAGTGCATGGAAATATTTTCTAAAAGGAAGAGACAAGTATATTAGTGGAATCAGGGGAGTGTTTGACAGCTACCATTTTGGAATTTGAAGTTTACTTTTTCCACTTCCCACGTGGGACTGCAATATTTCTCCCACAACCACCCCAGGTGGGAACTGAAGAGCTGCTACTTTCTAGTTGAATCTTTTGATAATCTGGATATGTTTGTATATTAGCATTCATTGCATATTAGCTCCCCTTCCTTCTTTTATGCATATATTTAACTCTGAATTTCAAGATTTTTCCATGTTTCAAGGTTACTGAAATCACACGCTCCATTTATCTTAATACCTCCACATTTCCCTATCCTTCCCCTGAAAGCATGCTTCAGAGTTTCTGCAGAATACACATTGTCCTGGCAACATGAATGCAACTAATCTGTACTGCTCAGTAGTTTCAGTCACATTTTTAAAGTGAAGAAGAAATCTGCCACTGCTTTTCACAAGGAGTCAAAATAACTTCTGCATATGAGACTTCCTGTAAAACTACAGTCTTCAGATATTTATATTTTTCTTGTTCCTGGTTAGTTTAGGTGGATATTTGTTGCTGAGCAGCTCCTACCCATCAAAATTGGTACATCTATGTATTTACAGAAATTCACAGTTTTGATTAACTGATGGCTAAGCTTAATGATCACACTATGGATCCAGAGTTCTCATTTAATTCAGTCCTAGGGCACTTACCTTGGATTTGAAACATTAAAATCCTTTTTGATAAGGACATAAACATGGAATTTGGGACATAGTTCCTCTTAGTCATAATTTGAAAATATACTGGATAACCAGCATTCTCAAATTGCATCCCTATGTATTAAAATCCTCTCTGAGATCAGCTGATTTAATTGACACAAAACTAACTCACATCCAGAAAACATAGCAGCAGCATCAAATCAGGGACACTGAGTTTAAGCTATTTTTCAGATCGTTACTTATTTTAAGACCAAAAATAACTCTGTTTTAGCCCTACTGTGCAATAAAGCATTTTAACACTGCTCTTGAACAGGTCTCAATTACTGGTAAAGTTGCAGTATGAGGGCATCAGGAGCTCTTGTGAGAAAATAACTGCTTAACAGTCTTTATGTTGATGAGTCATGGGGCAGAAAGATCATTTTCATCCTCTTTTGCAGAGTCTTGAGGACACTGCAATTACTTACAGAACAATAACATTACCCCAGGCTCTCTGGCAAGCCTGGTGATATGGACAGCAGCAGAAAAATAGTACAAATAAGCTAACAAAAATCTTTGTGATGCAGACTCTATTAAAAAGATAAAAGGAAGGCGTGGAAAGAACCAGGCATCAGAGGGATTGCCACTGTTGTTTACAAATGGAAAACATATTATTTTCTTCTGAATCCATTCATGGAAAGTAAAAAAACAAGTAAGTAAACTGAACTTGGTGATGCTCAGCACAGGACTTGCCTATAAACTCTGTGCCCTAGATATGGTTCTTCCTGGACTTGGAGAATATGGGACCTTTATTTTATAAATAAGAAAAGATGAAGCAAAAGCAGATATTTTTTCTCTCTACAGACTTTGCTTTCTTGAACTGTGTAGGAGAGTGTGCCAATGCCTAGGTAGAAATCTGAAAGGTCAGGCACTATCATATTATGCTCATTATATAGAACATGCTTTACTTGTTAGCATGCTGTGAAGCAACAAAAGAAATGATACATTATGAATTCGAATAATGGTACTGTTAAAATAGCACAAAGCCAATTGACAAGGCAAGATGCATCAATACCACTGCTTCAGTTTTCAGGGTTTTTTTTTTTTATTCTATGCAGCAGGTCTTTCCTCTGGAATATTAAATATATCAAATATTTTGTCTAATTCAGCCCTTGGCTTGCTCTCATGCCAATAATAATCTGGAAAGGTATTACAAGGCTTAAATCAGTTCCCATCTCACCTATTTTCCCCATTGCCTAAGCATTTTTTTTTTTTTTTTTTTTTTTTTTTTAGATGCCACCTACCTGATTGACTCTCAAGTTTCTGTCATGTTAGATAGCAGGAGTGTTCTAATAGCATGACCTGAAAATGAAATATTGGAGAGAGCTACTAGATGAGGGCAGGATTTATTCACTTTGTCTCTCTTGCATATATTAATGTTAGAGTTGCGATCTGGAACTCCTGGGTCCTGCTTTGAGCTTGAACAGAACTAATTCTGTTCAGGGATTTTAATTTTTAGTTCAGTCTCTTCTAACTAACTGCACTTCCTGAAGTTAGCAGCACAGTTTCACAGGCAGTGTCTCTTCCTAGAAGTAACAATGCTCAATGTTTAGAGTTACTACCAAGGACTGGGGTGTGCAGAAAGGCTCTTGCTTATACTTGCTCCTGTGCAGACCGAGGTCACTGCTCTTGTGCACCACATTGGGAATGCAGAAAGTAAAAGTCCCCCACCTGTGGGGAGAAGCAGCAGTCAGGACAAGTGGTCCTAAACTGACTAGTGAGGGACTCAATCCCATATATGTCATATTCGGTATAAAGCTGAGGCATCATGAGGGTCAAGCCTCTTCCTCAATGGCCAGTATCTGAGACTCTTTCCATTCTGCCTTCAATCCCAGTCTGTGCATTCTTGAATCCAGTTCTGGAATCCAGCTCCTGAAACTGGTTCCCATCTGCTGCTAGGTCCCGTCTGGGACCTCCCCAGTGGCTGCCCCACAGCATATTGTCATAATTGCCATCAGGGGACTGAATTTGATACTGGGTTTGTATATATTCCTTTTTATTATTATTTTCTTTAAAGCTGTCTTAGTTTTCTAATCAATATGTCTCTCCCTTATTCCCTATCTCTTCCTCTTTGGGAATGGAGAGTGGTTAACAGACACCATCTGTTAACATAGTTCTAGTGGACAGCCCTGACTCTAAATCTTCACAGATTTATTGGCACCCAAATGCTCTGGGCCAATACCCACAGTTTCTGACAACTGCAGCTGTGCCATACAGCTCCTTTCTGTCCAGGAGCACTGAGGGCATCTACAGCAAGCCCCTCAGGTCTGCAGCCATTGCCCCAATGGCACTGCCCCAAAAGGTGGTGCAAATTTATCTGTGCCCACAGGGCCTTGATGCTCATGACTCAGAAGGCTTCAGCTTTTGGTTTTCAGGTGCCTTTTGGAAGTGTGGATTATAGTATAGCCATATCATATAATGGTATTGGTGTTGTCTTGATAGAAGAATGCAGGATCTGTATCAGCTGTGCAAGACTAGCTCCCATCCCAATGTAAAAATTGTAGATAAGTTGTTAATCATGTTAAAAATAAGACTTTGTATTAATGTGCATTCTGCAATATTTTTAGCCTGACTGACTCAAAGATGAGAACTTCCTTCTTAATTACTAAATGTTACCTAATCTCCTTTCTTAAAAATATAAGAGACAAACAGGTTTGATCTGTTGAATCACTTGCTAGAATGAGTCAATAGTTTTGTCATGTTTTACCACTCTTAAATAGCAATTCTTAATTCTAGTCTCTCCTTTTGATATCTCATTATTTTAATATTTCAGAACAACTCTTAATGTAGCATTTCTGAAATTTCATCTCTTTCTCAGTGGCAGGTGGCTTCCCTTAGTACTTTCCACAGTCACAAGCTGAAAACAAGAGAAGTTGCAGATCTTCCTCACTGCTGCCTTTCTGTTTCTTTTTCAAAACTTGAGGTCTTGTTGGGGTTTGTGGTGTTGTGGTTTGGTTTTTGTGTGGTTTGTTTTGGGGTTTTTTTGGTCATCATTGTTTGGGTTGGGTTTTTTTTGGTGGTTTTTGTTGTTGTTGCTGGGTTTTGTGTTGTGTTTTTTTTAACCTCAGAGCTGCTAAATAATTTTATCTCTGTTCCATGCTGCATTTTGTTTGCTAATGTGTTGACAATGGGGAGCTTCTGCGTAACTCTCTCCACTGTGAGCCTTCTTTCACATAAATAGCATTCCTTGTCAGCAAACCAAAACAATCTCTAATTTGTTGGGGTTTTCTTTTAATCTGCTGCCAGCTAAATGCACAGGGTTTAGGCAGTTCTAATGCATTTTCCGCAGCCAACACAAAGTGTTTGTCAGCTGTCGCTTGCCATCCACAAACTGCTTGCGGAAAACACACTTCCTGGCTGTCCTTCTATGGACTTACTATACAGCTGAGATTTCCTTTATTCTGCTCATATGTCCTAGAAATTCAGGTCTCTAATACCACAGCCTAACTTGAAGAGATCATTTAAGGCTTTATTTCTCTGTTAAAGGAGCCTGAACCAGAATCCGCTTTTCTCAGACAATAGAAGATGACTTTTATGCTGAATATACTTAATGACAACACTAAGCCATGCAAAGCTAAGCATAAAATTAATTTCTACCTGTTTTAAAAAAAAAAACCCTGATTTTCTGACTAATGAAGTTGTTTGGAATTTTGCCACAACTTCAGTAAGACCAGGCTTTAATTTTTAATGATGTCGGTGTTTTAACTTCAGTTTTCCCTATTCTACCTTCTCTATTTAGCATGTCATGATTTCAGAATGCTTCAACGTCACACAAAAGGCTTCCTAAAAAATGCAGACATATTAGAAAAATCTCAACTTACAAGCAATATCAATAATATGTCTGCAAAACTCAGTTTGTGTGATGAACCTGTTTGCTCAAACTTTAATCTGCTTCAAACGCAGCCCTGTTACATTAACCCTATTAGCCTTTTAGACAGAGCTGTTTTCATCTGTCAACATAAATGCCAATCCTCAGTTCTTTCAGCCATAAAAAAAAAAGAATATGTAAAGCACAGTAAAGATGTAACAAGAGGAATGGGAGAATGAAAAAGGGCTTCGATTACGCAATACAGTCAAGAGCACCTGGGCTGGAATTCATTACCTCCATTGAGCAGGCAGCTGCATATTGGCAACATCCTGAGGAGGCAGGGGAAAAGGAGAACAGATGACTGGCTGTACAGTTTGGAAAACATAACAAAACATTTAAACTGCCTCATTTTCTTACTCAGACATTTGATTATTCTGTTTCCCTTTTAGGGCTGCTGTTTTCTTTGTATTTCTCTGTATATAATAAGTTTCTATAGTTCATATCACAGGTATCTCCATTATAAAAGAACACTGGAATAAATGTTTTCCAAAATGTACAATTTACCATAGTGGTTCTGCAAAGTTAAACATTTGAGGTAATGGTGAATTAGGAGAGACCGTTCTAATTAGCAACTATCTTGGCCATATTGGGCAACTGACAGTTTTTTATTTTTTTACCTTATCCTTTTCCTATTTTTATTTTCCCTATCCCAAACTTCTGTCCTTTATGCTAGACAGGTAAGATAATCCATGGAAATTTTACTTGGACCTCCACCCTGGTCTGCAGCCATGGAAGAAGTCCACCTTCCTGATTCATACAACTGTTATAATTAAGAGTCAAGGAGATCTTGACCTGACCGTTTCCTTTTGGCCTCTGTTAATAGGGATTGTATAAAGTTATTTCTAAGTGTTTATTGGATTCTTTAAGCAGAAATTCTGAAAATGGCAGATCACCGTTGTCTCCTATAAGTAACTTCCCTGATGCTGAGGGAAGACTATAGGTATTAAAACTTCTGCAGATTATATTCAGTTGTACTCATTGCCTAAAGGATCAGGCATCTGTGAGAAATATGAATAATTGCCTCTAAATTCTGGAGCATCACAAAGTTCCCATGAACTAGATTCCTCAGTTTTAGCAAGGGAAAACAGATGAATGTTATTAGTCACCTAAACTTCAGTGGTGTTTTCCAGTGACGTCTTTATAAATGAAAGGATTTAGCAAACTTCCATGATGCACTGAGTTTTGCCTCTTATTGACATACTCTGTTATAGGACATAAGTAGGAATTAGTGGCAGCATTTAGTCTGTACTTCTCTCTGCCTTTAAGTAGCATCGTGTTTTGTATTATGATTTGTAGTCTTTCTTGTTTACAAGTTTTTTGAAGCCAGTTTGTCTCTACAGAGGACTCTGAACATTCCTCTTGGAGTGGAAGTGAGCATAAACACATATCCAAAATTCCAGATACTACATCCACATGTCTCATATGTCAGAGTATGCCAGAAATAACTCTATTGAGCCCAATCAACACTGAATTTGTCTAACAGAACAAAAGAAAGCATTAACCTCTTTTCTGTAGTCTCAACGTTTAATGTTCATATTTACTAATACTAATGACCATATTTACTAATGCAACACAATGCCCAAAGAGCTGTAAAACAAAGAGCACAAGAGGATGGAATAGAATGGCTGAAAATGAGTCTTAAGCATTGAAATACTACTGAACAATGTATTTCCTTAAAAATTAGTCTAAATACAATTCTTATTCTCAGACTCTCTTAACATTATTTTCCTATTCATTATCCCCTCTACTTGATTGAAACAGTATTTTTCCGTCCTTTAAAGAGACTGCTATTTCTTTTATATTTAAGGACAATCACATTATTAATGTGGCTTTAATAACATGTTTGTGGTCAAACACCTCATTAGTTAAATGCTTTCTAGGGAAGAGCCTATTAGTGAGTTGACCTACTAAGGCAAATACAGCGTGAACAACTGAAGCAGCACAGGTAGCAGCAAATTTGAAAGATGAACACAGCAGCCTCCATGAAGTTTTTGTCACATAACTATGTCTAAAACAAAATAACTGATAAAGTTTCACAGCTCAAGCAATTTGTTTCATACATATATCATTATGCAATCATACAGCTGAAAAGTGTCTTCATGCACTGTGGGATACAAAGGGAGTTTAGTGAACATCCAGGGCATGTTGGGAAAGCATGCTCTGGGATGCCTCAAGGGCTATTTCTGATCTAGTACATTTGTTTAGCATCATATGGGTCCAAATAAAAATACTTGGGATCCAAAAGCAATAAGCCTGTATTAGTCAGACACCACACCTAAGGTGATGGACACCAGTCCCTTTGGGAGGTTAATTAGCATGTTCATGTTGATACAGTTTCTATTTTCAGTTACCTTAGACCTGGCTGAGAGTTCTACATAATGATAGGTACTTCAATGTTAGTCACCTACTTTTGCTCCAGTTTTCAGTTGTTAACCCTCTTTTGGTGCTATTGTATCAATAAATTACACCCTTCACCAAGGAAGCAGAGATATCCCTTCTTGATATCAAAGCAGACCAAACACTTACATGGATCCTTAGTCTCTGTCAAGAGTTAGGGCTGGGCCAATCACCAGACAAATAAGAGATGCTCTCTATTAACCACTCTCCCTTCCCAAGGGTAAGGGAAAGGAAATAAGGGAGACAGACTTATTGACCAGAAAAGTAAATTAGAACAGCTTTAATGAAAGTAATAATAAAAAGCAATATACACAAACATATACAAAACTAGTACTGAATCCAGTCCCACTGATGGCAACTACATCAGTCACCACTGATGCTGTGGGGCAGGCACTGGGGAAGACCCAGACTGAACCCAGCAGCATATGGGAACCAGATTCAGGATCTGGATTCCAGAACTGGATTCAGGAACAGACAGATTGGGATTGAAGGCAGAATGGACAGAGTTTTCCTTGGACACTGACCATTGAAGAAGAGGCTTGACCCTCGTGATCCCTCAGCTTTATGCCAAATGCAACATATATGGGATGGAATTCATTGTTGGCCAGTTTAGAGTCAACTGTCCTGACCACTTCTCCCTGTAGGTGGGGCCTTTTACTTTCTGCACCCCCAACATGGTATTGTATAACAAAATGTATTGATGACAAATCCCATCATGTGGTGTTTTCAGAATAAGTCACTAGCATTTATATTATCAGATTCCTGCTCTTCCTGACCAAACATCTGGGACTTAAGGGCTGAACTGGTGTCCTTTGTTGTTAGGACAGCCTCCTCAGATACATTTAATATAGAAATATAATCATAGATCCATCCCTTCATAGAGGATTGCCATGCCCAAGGAAAACAGAATTTTTACCTATTTCAGCTCCTAAATACTAAGAAACATCTGTTGAAGATTGGCTTTCAAAGTAATATCATTTGAGTATACTGAAATAGCAAAAGACATATGCTTGACACAAAGGTGACTCCAAGCTAAATTTCATCTACCATCTGAAAAGCCAGTGTGGTCAGAGTTATATTTTGAAACTTAACAGAATGAAAAAAATCCACCTGGTCTTCCAACACAAATATATCTGTCATAGAAAATTTCAGTTCTAGCTTATAAAACTTGGAGTGTTCCATGCAGAAAAATTTGAATCAGTATACTAATTTTATGTAATAATATATGTAAATGTATACAGCCAGTAATGACTGAGAAGCAGGAAGGTAAACAATGTATTTATTGACTTGCCATTGCAACATACAGCAGTTATAGAACAGCATATTTTGACATAGAGTTACTTATCTTTGTATAGAAGCTAGTTGGAAATCCCTGTGACAAAAACAATGGAGATACATTAGCTTGGTTTATATTAAAATGTATACAATTTCAGGCTACTGGCAAATACAGATATTACTTCCATGCCCTTGCTTTTGTACCTAAAGAAGCTCTTGAGGGAACACGAAGCCTTAAAATCACTGTTATGAAAGAGAATGGGCTAGATAGTGTATGTGTGTATATATATATCTTTAAAAAAACCCCACACATACACTTTTTTAATCACATGTGTTAGAACATGTTTTACCTAAACTTTTACTTGTCCTACCATATGAAGAAGTAAAAGATGAAACATTTGTTTGTGGGTTTTATGCCACTCTACAAGAAATCCCAAGGCATTTCTCTTTCTTGAAAAAGCAACATATCCCACATATGCTAAGAAATTCTTCAGTTTCTTAGAAAATGCCCTCAAGTGAAGAAATGGCTGGTTCAAACATGACTTTGTTTCCCTGCATATTGCAACTTAATTTTACTGCAAATGTTAAGAAAATTCTCTCTGCTGATATCAGAACTCATGCAAGCACTCTGAAAATTGCTTACAGAATGATAACTAAAAGTAAAATGATGAAGGATCAAATAATCATATAAAAATGCAAGAATGAGACTGGCTATGACTGACTATTTCTAGGGTCCTGTAACTCAAATCCCTTTATTATTTTATTTTTTCATGGATTAAATTACTTTTGTTTTTCTTTTTCTATTTGGGTTTTATGTTTGTCAGAATGCAGCTTGTACTCACAAGTTTCATGATGAACCCTTCTCACAAATTCACAGTGGGCAACTATCAAAGGAGGTGAAGGGGAAAAAAGGCGGAAATGGTGGAAGAGGCAAGGAAGTGACCTTATGTGGAGGAGATGGTACAGATTCACCTGCTCCTTCCTACTTCTGGTGCACTTTAACATACTAATTATGTAATTATGTTCACCAACCAGTGAACAGGAGACACATTGCCTCTCAACAGTACCTTTTCTCCCCACAAGTTAAAATGAAGAATAAAATTTACAGTCAAATTTAGACAAGGAAATTTCATGGGTATTAAAAACTGTTAGCTACACTAATATTTGGTTTACACACTTGTTAGAAATACCATCAGTCTCCAATTACCTTTAGTGACAATACTCTCACTTTTCTCATCTTTAGGACAAGGGGAGTTAAAAAACCTCCAAAAAACCCCAATGAAACAAAACAAAAGAAAAATAATTGTGGGAAAATTTTGGTTATGTAATCCTTTTTAATCGAGTCCTCTATTTCTTTACAGGGTGTGTATTTGTGTGAGCTGCACTGCAAAGCTTTCCCACTACGTGCATCTTCATTTGACAAAACTTTATTCATCAGATTTTATTCCTTCATTAAATATCTGTAAACACAAATACTAAGATCTGAACAAGTCTGTATGATAGGGTAAGACAGAGCAGGCATTTCTCTGAGTTAGAGTTTTAACAAGTCTAGCACTCTGATGAAGAGAGACAAAGTGCCATCTAGTGAAAGTAAGAACTGTTAACATAAAGGTGAAGATCTTACTGAAGATTGGTTCAGCAGTGTCAGATCCCAGATGTGTGATTACAGCTAGTGTTTTTTCAAGGAATGTCTCAATTTATGCAGCAAGCCAGTTATGAAAATTATTCAAATCCATGAGTACTCTATGAATTTTTGTAGTTGTTTTAGGAAAGAAATGCATAATTTAATTTTGTTTTTACAAAACAAAGCATGATGTTGTGCTGGAAGTTCTACAGTTGTTCTGTAAAAGACACTTTCCCTTCTGGAGACACCAACACCTCAGTATGGTGCAGGCCACAACCTATGAGCTACTGGACTCAGCAGGACTAAACTGCTTGAAGTCAATAAGCAGTCCACATACTTTCAAGAAAAACAAGAGAAATTACACTGGGAACATCAGCCTGTCTCTATCCTACCCTCTCTTGAGTTCATCTGGCTTGAACAGATTCAACATAAATTGCACAGGGAATTAATATCTGAAATCATTAATGCTTCGAACCATTGCTTTTACGCTATTGTCCAGTGCTAAATAAGTGTCTTTAAGAAGCTCCAGTGAGTCATTATAAAGCAATCTCAAGTAATTAAACCTCAGATTAAGGGTAATCTGAACATGAAACCACTAGGCAAATGAGATACCTTTTGATTTTCAAACGCCAAGGAATGACACAAGTTTGCCTTAGATCTGAAATACAGGACACAGTATTTATAATCTAAGGATTTAAATAACTGTAAATGTGCGCATTTTTATAGAAGTATTTTTTCAAAGAGAAACTGATGCAAAATACTCTGCTTGAGTCCTTTCTCTTGTTCATCCCAAGTTGCCAATTGTTTCACAACCCCTAGCTACTCTGTACCAGTGTGCTTTCTAATTGTAGTGCTTCTAACTCTTCACCAATAATAATTTAAAGAAAAAACAAACACAACAAAACCACAAAAAACTTCAATGTCACCATCTGAGTGTTGTGAACATCACTTCATTGTGAAAAGTGAAGCAGTTTGGGGAAATACTATCATGGTTTAGGTATTGAACAGCTAACAATGTGCTTAGCATTGAATAGAATACAAAGCTGAGCCTCCCCCACCTGCCTGTAACCAGAACAGTCACTGCACCTACATGTGTAAATACACATTCCTAATATACATATTAATTCCCAACAGCAGAATTAATGCGACAAAACTTGCCTGAAGACTGATGCCTTTGCAAATCTTCCTACCAGTCACCTTGCTTGACATTTCAGAATTGAACCTGAAGCCCCAAGTCAACACTACCAGTACTTCCTACCTCTGAAGATACATTTGATAACGTGATATCCTGGGGGGGGGAAATCTGGAAAAAAAACCTGCCTTTCCCCTGTGCATAGGAAAGATTTAAAAATCTTTCATTTAGTGATCTGAATTTGTCAGAGGGATCTCCAGAGGAACCTTCCAATCCCTACCACACTGGGATTCTGTGAATTACACAACACTGGGACCTTTTGCTTAATTTCCTTCAACTTTTATTATTTACTCTGCATCAAGCATTCTGCAGTATGCATATTTTCACACCTTTCTTTTCACTAGCTTAGTTTACTAGAGTTACCTGTGGTTCACATGATAAACCTACTTTATCTAATTGAAAGTCACATTATTGCCAATTTAGTCTCCCTTCACCTGCAGGTTTCCTACTCAAACTTAAGTTTAATTACATAAGTCTATACCATAACCAAAACTACTATTACAATTTGTTTCTTATCAAGAAGGTGTCTAATTACTTGACTAAAAAAAAAAGGCACAAAAAAAGCCAAAAACCAAACAAAACCCCCCATCCCTTTCTGTAAATTGATTTAGGATGCATTGCACTGGGCACTGGAAGAACTCAAACATCAGAGAAAGGACTGTAAGCAAATAGTTGTTTAAAGCACATTAGTTTATAAAAGCACATGAAGGATGTGGAATGGTTCTAGGAGGTAACGTACAATAAAAAAAATTAAAGGCTGACTACTATGAAGAATGGTGCAGAGGGTCAAGTGTTCTCATTACCACATTTCCTGGGGGCGTATCCTGTTAGTGCATCCACACACTTGTGTCTCCTGGCATGTTCAAGCAGTGACACAGGATCAGTGCAAAGCCTATTAGTTCATTTATTAATTTATTCTACCTGCCATCAAAGCACAAAAAGAAACAGAACCTGACACTTTGGGGTTAGCTGATTTGTTTAAGTTATTCTCTACTTTTATCTTTGTTTTATTTTATATTTAGTTTCCTCCTAGAATTACATTTGAATAATAATTCTAAACATGCTTAATCATCGAAAAGTTCCTGACACATTCTATAAAAGCAGTAGCATTTGCTTTTATTGTAGCTTATGATCTAGAGAGAGTAGAGTTAGAAGCAATAAATATTGAATGTCAAGGAAAAGACTAAGGATTAATTGCTTTGAATGATTTCTACATATGCTAGAGAGTACATAACACTGATCTCTCAATGTTTAATACAATACAACTGGTAGTAAATTTCTCAGTTGCTGTAGCATATATTGCTAATTAAATAGTTCTGTACTGCCCAAATTTCCATTCAGGTGTTTGCCTACACTTCCTTATTTTCTGCTTATATATTGAATCAGTGATTTATCCCCTATTCCCTTTCTGATGTAGGTAAAGTAAGCTAAACTAGAATGATGCAGTAGGTAGATATCAGCTGCTATGGGGAAATTGTGGGGAGAGGGAGACATATCAGAAATGGAGGCATCAAGCCATCAGGTTGCTGTCTGCAGACATGGAGCATTTACCACCTCAAACTCAGACCTAAGCTCTATTACAGCATATCATACACCTTTAAACCAGGAAGGTCAGAGTGTCCTGTGACTGGATAACACCAAGTTATCTGTTAATAACAGTTACTGTCTCTGCCTTCTGGGATAGGGACCTGAAATCAAGTTACTGAGAATAAAAATACTTTAGTCTTTCATATAGAAGCTTACAATCCTAAACTATTTAACTGGTATAATACTTAGAAGTTAGTGTGAGTAATTTACTCCTCTTGAGCAATGTTCAGTGCTGTGACTGTACTTTAGCATGTCTATAAAGTCTGCTTGCTTTAAAACCTTATCAGGTGTAAATGGAGGAAACCTTAAAAGATGGTACATAATTTCACTGCAAAGTCATTGACAAAATAAAACCAAAACTAAAAAAACCAACACACAAAAAAACCCAAACACAAAACTAAAATAAACCCACAGAAAAAAACACCACCACCAAAAAAACATGAAGCAAAAATCATACATTGAAAAGATTTTTATAAGTCTTTACAGAATTTGTATAATCTTTATTCAGTATGAGATGTGTCCATGTGAAAGAAAATCTAATCAAGGCACTCATTTATATAACTGATTTGAAAAGTTATGTCTTTTGGAAGCTAGGAAATGGTCAAAATATTAGCTAATGTTTTGACAAGCCACATTTTTCTCTTTGTTTCCTTCACTAATGCTTTGGAAGCAAGTTCCTGTGAGTGTTTCATAATGCTTTCCCAATAGATAATTCTATTAATGGAAACAATTACACTTTTTTTAATCTTTCCCTTTTCTGCCAAGAAACCACTTGGCAAATTTTGCCAGGTCATATCAGCAGCATTGGACTGTCCATGTAATGCGATGTGACTGATACAGGCTGACAAGACATGCAAGTCTGATACTTTATTTGGATAGGGAGTGAGCTGGGGGGGAAGAAAGATGGAAATGGATTTGTGTCAGAAGACAAGATGCAAATGCACATGGGCAGAATCACAACTGGCCACAGTGGTTGTCTTCCAGTAGTTTCACCATGGAGACGAGTATTGCCTATTCTTTAATTTATGGAGCTTAACCTTTCATTGTAGGCTGAATTTGTGCAAGAAATGCTGAAATAAAAGTCGTCCTGATTGATCTCACTGTAGAGTGACTGACCCAAAGCTTATCATGTCCTGCTTCAAAACTCATTTTGAAGTGCTTCAGTAAGACTTCAGTCAGTGCTTAGACCTTGCAGAGGTTCTCTGCACAGAGGAAACTTGCATGTCGTACAATCATGGCTTTACATTTTTCAGTATCTCAGTTTGAAACACACACACCAACATACTTTAACATTAGCACTAAGAGAATCATAAAGTAATTAGCATATGAATCACTTTACTCGAGTTCAAAGAAGAGCTCTCAACCCTCAAAGACATTTAATCATTTGCAGAAAGCTACAGTTTCACACAATTGTTTATGGTCTGGTAAGTATCAGCGATTCAGAGAAAGGGATTGTGTTGAATATGGAGACTATGTGCAATAAACAACCATAATCTCCTTTTTTTTTTTGGGCAAATGAGCATTAAGCCTACTTAGTGCAATTTCAGCAATTCAAGATGAATTTCAATTTATTATAGCACTCAAAGCTTTCAACAAAAATATACTTTTAAGGAATAAATCTTCTGACTCCTGAGAGATAGGTAGCCTTTCTTTAATTTTATATTGCCCTCGGAAGTGTAGCATCTGTGCTTCTCATAACAATCACTGAATACTTTGTCTAACACCTATACAACTGTATCTATAATTAATTCTATTTACATAAAGCAACTAAAGAAAACAAAGTTCAAAGTGGCCTGGATTCATAACCATTAAGATAAAACTATGACAGGATTGGGAGATCAAGCACAGGGAGGGGAGGGGATTAAAAAAATCAGAGATTTTAAAGTGTTGGGGTAAAATTCTCTTCACCAGCAGTATCAATAACAAAATTAAGCTATTACTTCCTGCTTCCAGTTGTCTGCTTTAACCATGAAACATCTCCCTATCAAAGAAATTTTTTATGTGTACATCCAATGCAGTATATGTTGCAATACCTACTGAAATACAGTAAGGATAACTAAAACCACCACAGCAGCAACAGCTTGAATTCCTCCTGGCATTTGTTATAAAGAGTTAAAGATGCTTCAGTAGCTCTGAAAAATATTTGACAAGGCAACGGTTTGGTTTATAGTTTATATATTGATGGTGGTTTCCTTTTCCCTTTATTTCTAACTAATTAAAAGCATGCTTAAAAAAATATTATTCACAATAGCTTGGAGCTCCAGAAGTAGTAAAATTACTTCTAGTAAGAATATACAAGCAAAAAAAATCTCAGTTTTGGCTTTAAATATTCTGCAGATTTGTAATGAAGATTGTAGCTACCACAAAGACCATAAATTGTTGCATGACAATCCATACTTGAAATCTGCTTAACAAGAGTCCAAACAGTTTATAATGTATAAATTCATTGGTGCTTTTCTGATTTGCATGTTAGCTTTGAATGGATCTTCAGGGTAGCTTGTTTCACTGCTTATAAGTGTTTTTTCAACAATTTTGTTATCAGCAAAAGAATTTGCTAGAATTTATTGCATACTCAAGTGTTATGACAGGCAGGGCAATATAAAGGTAAATATAAACAACAGTATGATAAACATTAATACAGAAAAAATCACTTAAACAAGAATGGCAATATTTTTAGGGCATTTTGACATGTATTCAATCTCTTTTCCTAGAACAAGGGGAAATGATTTTTTTAAGACAAGTGTGATTCTCTAATTTTCCTTCCAACTTTGATCACAAATCTAGTTTCTAAACTTCTAATGACATCAGTTTAAAGCACTACAATTTATCAAATACACCCCCCCTTTTTTTAATGTTTCATTATGAATGAGTTTTTCCAAATGAATTTTATCCAGACACTATCAAGCATGGTAATACGGGAAAAGAGATTCCCAAATCCCCAAATGTATCAGTCTTCCTCTTTGGTCACAAATTGAGTGATTGGATCCAAACTTTATAAATGCTACAGAAGCTATATTTTCCTATAGCATGCATAATTATTGCTTAACAGGAAAAAGACATACCCTTCCTACAAGGCAAAGGATCCTAGCTACAGTAGCATTGGAAGTCATCATTAAAACACCTTTAGGTATAGCTGAATGAGCTTTGCCTCTGCATTTTCACCTCTCTGCAAGCCATTAAAAGTAACACTGTAAGCTGTTATGTAGTTGTCATATCAGGAGGAAGTCTTATTCTGTTTTAATTAAATTTTTCTGGCAACAGATAAAGACAGGGAATGGAAATAATTACACCCATAAGTTATTCTCTTCTGTTGTTAAATCATTATTCAAGAAGAAAATGTCCGAAGTTTCATCCTTCATTGGGGCTTTTTAGGAGACTGTTTTCTCAGGTTCCTGTCATTTATTAATAAGTTGACTCAGTTTATCACGATTAATATCTCTAGGGGATCATAATTCATTTATATTGAATACCCAACACACAGAAGCTGTTTCAGAGAATTCTTACCAAATAGTTACAGATCAACTATCATGTGAAATCAGTGTGATGTATTTGAAACGGAAGGCACATGCAATACATAGGTTTAGGTTAAATGGCTTGGCCACCACCCAGCCAGCTATCCCTCTGGAAGATCACTCAGAAGTGGTATGAATAAGCTGCTCAAGAAAACTCAAGGCCAGATCCAAGAGCTTAGAAACCCAATGCCCCATTTTAAAGCATTTGTAGCAAAAAATGAGACCAGTAGCTTCTGTTAAGCCTCTCTACACTGTATAGAGGGTTGGACACTTCACATGGCATTCAGAGCAGTACAAGGAGCAGAAAGATGCTTTAAATCAGTCCTGCACGTATTAGATTCCTAATGTGAGCTCACTGTCAAATACTGTCTAAACCCCTGGCTTTATTCAGCTATAGAATAAACTGCACTTCTCCCCTTGGGATTCTCTTCCTGCACCCACTGCAATTAGAAAGAAAATTCACTCCCTAAACAATCCTGAAGGTAATGGCTCAGACATCGCTCTTTTATTTAAAAGTTTCTTGTGAGACCACAGTACTGAAATTGGAAAGCAGGCTTAATTTTTCCTCTTCACATACTGGAATTTACACTCATTTTTCTCACTTCCATACCTAGTTATCTGAAAACCAGTTTATTCTTTGTTTATGGTTACATAGGAAATAATGCTGCTACACTGTAGCAAATTTACCAGAGAAGGACACTTAATTGTAAACCCAAGCCAACTTCACTCAGATGCTTGCTATTATACCTGCATGATAAGAAGAACTACAAAAATGTGCATTTCAGATGCTGCCTGGCATCCAGCCAAGAAACACGCATCCTGGAGATTTGGCCATGATGTCATGTGATGGCTTGGGTGACACAGGACACCAGCTCTCCAATCCTGATGAAGTTTTTTTTTTTTTAAGATGGTAAGAACATGCTGTATTTGGATGTGGTTTGCACCACTGTGGTGAGTTCACTCCTGTGAACTCATTAGCCTGTCATTGCACCTCATCCAGGTGAGTCATTTGGATTTACCAATTGTCCCCTCTCCCAGACTGGGTGTCCTAAGGTGATGAATACCACCAATACATAAAAGTACTACAGCCCTTCCTCCACCATTTGCTCTGCTACTCCCATACCCAGTCAGTCCTGGTTGCTCCCTTTCACATGAATCATGATGTTCCAGTTACTATTGCCTACAGCTGCAGGGACATACAGAAAGAAGGAATATGTAGGGATAAAAGACAAGCAACACTTTCCATCTATCCTGACATTATCTGATGAAGAATGAAAGAAAACACAAAACTAATAATGAGTGACTAGCTCCACAGTCCAGCACTTTCCCAAGTTTTGCTCTCAGAACTGCTGCAGTTTAAATTCAGGACAGAATAATGGACCAGCTACTTGCACCTACTTAACACCATGTATGCACAAAATGGATATGATTGATAGTCGTTTGGTGGTTTGGATACAGACTGGAGTGAAACCAGGTAATGTCATGCAAATGGCAGTTGCAAAATGTGTTCCAAGACCAAATGAAACAGGCTCAGCGTTATCTAAATTGACAAGGGCCTGCATTACCTTGTGTGCTAGCTACACAGCTTGTACAATCAGATTTCATTTCACCTTTGATTTCAAGTCTCCTTCCAGCTTAATACTATAATAGTCAGTAAGAGATCCAAGCTCCTGGGATGTGCATCACTAGTTTAACATCCTGGGGCATCTGCTTCTATTTCACTTGTCCTCTCCCTTGGACACACAGATTATAAACACATGTTCCTGCTAAATATACCAAAAGGAATACATTTTCATATCATAAACTATTTGTAGCTGAAAATGAATATTCCTTATTCCTCTGCCAAGCAAGCTATTGTTCATCTCTGTTTCTTTTTGCACCCAGAAAATAGTTGGCTACATTATAGCAGTAAAAACTGTGTGGTGCAGGGTATGCAATTAACACAGTGTATGGTCATATTTGCTTCCTACCTGCATAGCATCTAAATAGCAAGATTTAACACAATACTCAAGTCCTAATTATGACTAGATTGGTTAAAAATTACAGCCTTGGAGATCTTATAGCACTGAAGCCAAACAGTGAACTTACAGTAAACTGAAAAATTATATTTTGCAATTATGTACTTTTTTTCATGTTGAATTGTATCAGAGGTTTCTAAATTAATACATATAAGAACTAGTTGAAGATGTCCCTGATTGTAGAGGAATTCCTTGTTGATCAAGGACACGCAGTGCCCCTTGAAGGATTGGACAACCCTGACTTAAGACTTGTAGAGTAGAAAGTAATAGTATGAGATATTGAGCAAGAGAAAACACAGAACTTGAATAGAATGGGTTCACTGCAAGGGAGGTGTGCACCTGGTGTGTAGCCAGCTATAGTTAGCCAATCCACATAAGGCTTAGGACACATAGCATATAGTTGCTAACTAATAGAAAACTTTAGATGTGCGCACAGACGGCCTGGCAGACTATATAGTCACGCACTTGTGAAGCAATAAACAAGAACGATATGTAGCCATATTGGTGTGATTGTCGTTACTCAGCCGGCTTCCTGCAGGGACCCTCTTCACCTGATCACTGCAGAAAGGGTGGATTAGGTGATTTTTAAAGGTCCCTTCCAACCCAAAACTTTCTATGATTTGCAGCTAAAAGAGGAAGTGTAAGTAAAAGAATAATATGATGGTAGAAAGGATACATTTTAGCAAAATTATTGCCCTTTTCAAAAGTCTAGTCCTTTAATTTACCTCATTCAGATGCAGAAACTTCTGAGCAATACTTACAACTTTTTCTGTTTAAAAATAATTTGTTCAATAAAGGTTTATTTTATGTGTGTCTTTCCGAATATTTACAAAATACTCTTTGTCACTGCATTTTATCCGATGGAGTATCTTGTATGAGCAGTGCAAATACATTATCTTGCAAAAATTAATCTTACTCTGTGCCTGCATAGTTATTAACTAGTGTTGCTTCATTTTGAATAGAAGTTCTATACCTTTAAAATAGTGAAATTATTAATAAGGAATAATACCCTTCCTCACAGTCTATTTTTAATTTTAAATACACTAGTTCCAAAATTGAGTAAACACCATGAGTTCATCAATATAGGAACACTGAAAATGTTAAGCCTATTTTAAATATGTATTATTGGTTTATCTTTGTTTGGAAGAATTTTTAAAGGCATAGTGGCACAAACCAGAAATATTTCACTGAATTTATCACCTATATTATCTGCTACAAAAACTTTTCTTCAGGGATTCATTGCCAATGTAACATGGGTGCAATAAAGAAGCCAAACTTCTCATTTACAATGGTTATTTTGCACGCAAAAAAACTGTTACAGAGGATGTTTAGAGTAATATTTTACATGTATGCATCCCTCCACTTCCCCAAGAAAGTAGGAGATCAGGGGTTAGATTATGAATTTCCCCTACATTTCCTCTGAAAAAAATAATATACTCTGACCCTATACTCATCACATTGTTTTTTCAGATGGATTCAGGCAGGATGTGCAGACTGTCAAAGTCTGGCATTAGAATTCTTCTCAGCTGTGCTAGTCCAGAGGTTGAGCTACTAATCCAGGTTAACAGCTCTCCATTTTGTTAGAGGCAGTAAACAAGAAGATGGCATTCACCGGGCATTTGAGAGGCATCACCAGAGGAAAGCATTAAGCAGAACATAGCTTAAATTAACTTTTTGTCATATACAAACTTGCTTTAATAAACTTTCAACTTGTCAAGATTGCAGCTGAAACACTTTTAAGGTCCAGCACTTCAGTGCAACTAATATTCTTCTTGACATTTGATATATTATATGAGGAGCTTCAGGTATAAAATGCATTGTAGACAAAGTACTTTCTTGCCTCTGGAAGAAACTCATAAAATGGTTGAATTGTCAGGAAAGTGACAGCCAGTAAGGGACAAGAATGCAAATGGATTTAGAGCTGTGGGAACTCATGAAGGACATGGGTATCGAATAAAGTGGCAGCCTAGAAACATCTCTGGACTTGTGTCCTCCTCTCCAATAAACTCATTCTCAATCCCACTCTACAGACCCCAAGGACAGTAGAAAGCACAAGGTTTGAGCCAAGTTAAAAACTAAGCCAAAGGAAGAAAATACAAGCTGATGACTTAAAATTTATCTGAGCTGGATTATTAAAAGGGTTCAGTTCAGGGAAAGGTGATGGAAGGGCATTGCTTTATACCCCATTCGAACTTTGCCTGAGAAAATAAGCATGTCAAGATACTCAACTAGCATTTGTGCTAGCACATAAAATAAAAAGTGATGCACAGAGTAGCCCTATGCCAGGAAATAACATGTCACAGTAAAACAAATCATTCCCTACCACCTAATCCCAAATACATGGATATGGTATTTGGTGGTTTGGGGTTCCCCATTCCCACCTCCCCCCATATCTTTTTATATCTTTTGATTCCTGGGCGCCAAAGATAAGAAAGAGATACCTAGACTCCTCGGTAATACAGTGTAGGAACCTGTCACGGTTTAGGGTCAGGGCAGCCCCTTGATTCAACCTTCTCTGATCTTTAATCACTCAATAATATACTCAGATTTTTTTTTTTTTCCCCTCAGACTGTTTCTAACAACTTTTGCTATTTACAAACTATGCTTATAGTGAATACAGTTGCCTTGCCTCACATTGTCCACCACCTACTTTTATGCATACTAAGCCATGTTGGAATATCCTCTCAGTTCACAGGTCTCCCTTTCTGTCATCAGATATAAAGTTGGATCTCTGTAGGAGATGATTTTTCTGTTTTTTTATTTGTCCCTGGTACTAGCACTTGGTGCCACAGTTCCCATGAGAAAAATCAGGATAAGAGACTGGCTTGAAATTGATACTACTTGGATACCATATATGCCTACATAATGCACCACTGACCTTTCAGCTTTGTATGCCAAAATAAACAGCAGTTTAGTACTCTGACATGTTTATTTATTCTATATCTTATCTATACAGACTGCCAGGTGCACACATGTGGGGAACACCTGGCACAGCAGCAGTTGTCAGTAGCTCCCATAATCAGGCATACTCACTTTGAATCACAAGATTCAAAATTAGCTTTTCTAACAGCTGGTAATAATTGCAAAATAGAATGCACCTATATCCAAAATAGTAAGTGATGTACAAACCAGAATATACTAAAACATCTTAAAGTACAGTACAGCTATAACCCCGTTACCCAAAACGTACACTACAAGCTTTGCTATAGCACTTCAAATCCTTCTACACCACAAATGCCATATTTACTGAATCGGTAGCATCTCTCCTTTTACTAGAAACTAAACTCTTCTATTCCACTTTAACCAGCCTCTTCTGATCATAAGATAGTGATAACCATAAAGTCATGAAGCCACATTACTTTGAAATTTTGACCAAGCTACCAGCCTAGGTCAAAAGGCAAGCAAACTTGACATTACCTGTAAATTACATCAGCTTCCACTTACAATGGCAGACTAGTGCAATCAAAGACTACTAGAGAACAAGTAGCTTTAGAAGATAACAGAAATTCTGTTCAGTTCCTTCTCAGAGAGACCTCAGAAAAACAAGATTCCAAAATCCTATGATTAAAGTCAAGCAGTGAAAAATACCTATTCGGACTCAAATACATAACAGCAAATTCAAACATAACTGAGCTTCACAGGTAGAGAGCAACATCATATTTTCCTCCATTTTGCAGCAGTGTATTCCTCTCACACTCAAATAATTTAAAATAATTTATTGAAGTCAATCTTTTCTAGATTTAGATTTCCTTCAATAAAAAAATAATTAAAAAGAAAAAAAAAAATTTGCCATCTCTTACCTCAAAAGCAAAGCCTAAGCAAGAGACAACATCCTATGATGGAGCATCCTAAACAGGGACAGCAAGAACAGAAACAAAACTACTAACCTTATAACAATCTCAACCTGAAGCCCCCAGGATGAGCTTAAATAGCATCTCAGGGCTGTGGGTGTGGAGGAAATCAGGTGGAGCTACTCAGGGCTGTTAAGGTAATCAGGACCCTCAGGGCTCCAACACACCCAGCCAGCATGATGCAGCAGGTAGGGACTATAGGTATAGCAGGTATAGAACTATAAAAGCCAGAGGAAAGTGAAGCTTTGGTTTGTTTGTTCTTTTCTCTTGAGGCTAAAGTTAGAGGGAGGTGTTGGAGAAGCTTTTTATTTCTTGAATTTCTGTATTTTTGGTGATGATCTTTCTATTCTGGAAAGTGAAAATCTGAAGACTTGTTTTGTCTTATTTTTCATGCATGACAGGTGTGCTTTTCTTGTGGAGTTTTTATCATAAGCTAGAGTGTCTAAAATGTATTGACTATCTGAGTTTAGTACACTTAAAGCCTTTTGCTGAAAGTGTTGCTTCTGTATATTGCTCTTCTACTGGCTTTGGTACTTTGTAAGAAAGGGATAGTTTCCTTTCTACTTAAAACTCAAAATTATCATTATAGAAATGTGGTAGTATGTAACTGTCAGACAAGGTAGGAAAAGTTTTACAGTACTATCAAAAAAGGTAAATTTTAAATAGGTTAAAGGTTAAAAATGTAAATGTTACAAGACTGCCTTAAATGATGTGATGTTTTAAGACTTCTCTGTCACTTTGGTTACTTCTCTACTCTTTGTCAAAGAGTTTTAATAGTTCCTGAAGCAAGAAGTTTGCTAGTAGTAGCATCTGTATATATACATGCTGATAAGTTTTATATATATGTGCCAATACATATGTGAGTAACACACAGCTATGTAATGCTTTTGTGCCAAAAGCTTGCTTTGTTTATTTAGTACATTGTAATTTTAAAGTAGTTGGAGTATACACAGAGGTTAGAAAAAAATGGGTTTGAAAGCGAAGTTCAGGCTCCTGAATCAAATTTACCTGCTCTTTTCAGTTGAATGTGCACAAAGATAAAAAAAAAAAAAATGTAAGGAGCAGGTGTTCAGGCACTACTCTTACACATTGCTAATACACTTCAAGTGCACTTTCCCACTCTAAAAATGGTGATCCCACTGAGCTAGCTATGTCAGATGTGCAGGCTGCTGGCTAGTTCTACTGCTGTTAAGGGAAGAAATGTAATTTAGCAAAGCATGATGAGCTGCTGTCAGCCTAAATGGAGCTGCCTGTCTGTTACGGTGTTGCCCAGTACTTCAGACAGTGAAGACTTGCAAAAGCAAATTGTTGGCTCTTTGGCGACTTCATGAGCCAGATGGAGTCCCACTTTGTACCCTTAATAAAGAAGGACGTAGCTCATTAGTGGGTGACTTTCTTTTCTTTCTTGCTTTGCCTTTCATTTTACTGAGATTAGATATTGAGCAAATACCAAATGGTCTGGTATGGTAAGAAACATTTAGGTGCTAATCTGCATTACTACCCTTTAGTCCTGTGCAACTTGCTAGACTAAATACATTTCACACAGCAAACTAGGAACATACTGATGTAACAGAGCTGACTTCTGTTACTATTCCTTAATGAGCTAGAATAGTCCCTTCCAAGCCATTCTATGATTAAAAATGTGGCCAGCAGGTCAAGGGAGGTCCTTCCTTAGAGAGGCCACATCTAGAGTATTATGTCCAGTTCTGGCCTTTCCCCATTCAAGAGGAACAGGGAATTACTGGAGAGAGTCCAATGGAGGGCTATAAAGACATTTAGGGGACTGAAACATCCCTTATGAAAAAGGGTTGACAGACATGGGGCTGTTTAGCCTGAGGAAGAGAAGACTGAGGGGATCTTATCGATGGTGATCAATACTTAAAAGGCAGGTGTCAAAAGGATGGGGCCAGACTCTTGTCAGTGGTGCCCAGTGGTATGATAAGGGGCAATGGGCACAAACTGGAAGACATGGCATTCCACTTCAACATAAGGAAAAACTATCCTGTGAGGATGATGGAGCACTGGAACAGGCTGCCCAGAGAGGTTGTGGAGTCTCCTTCTCTGAAGACTTTCAAAACCACCCAGGACACAATCCTGGGCAATGAAATCTAGGAGAACCTGCTTTGGCAGTGGGGTTGGACTAGATGACTTCCAGAGGTCCTTTCCAATGCCTAACATTCTATGATTCTGTTATTCTGTCTCCTCCTCTATATTAAATTACCCTTGCAATATCCTCCTCCCTCTCCTTCCCCCTGACTTGTTTTGGTTTCCAGTAACCCCTGTGACTACCATATTAATATGCATGATTATACTAATGTGAATGCTTTGTTTCTGCAATTCAGTGTGCATTCTTCCAGTTTTGTGTGCTGTGTCAATGGCAAAAGCCTATAGTTGTGTGGATTTTTTTTATAAAAAATATCTTAATTTCAGAAATTGCTTGCATATGGCTTATGGCTCATGCTGTAATGGTAGGTAGGAGCTCAAGTCTTCTGATTGTTGGGCTGTAAAATGGCTTTGGGATGGGCCCTGACACTGAATTATTGCTGTAATTTCTTGGGAAGCTCAGTGCTTCAAAATAAGTGGTGACACAGTAGCATACTGGTGTTCACATTTGGCCTCTGCAATATTGAAGGTTAGTGAGTTTTAATGTGTCAGGAAAGAATTTGTATCAATTTGCATTAGAAATAAAAACAAGTATGAGGACTGCAGCATATTAAATAGTAGGGTATGTTTTTGTTAATAACTCCTGAGCAGACACCATTATCTCTTTCTGTTTGACAGTCACAAGACTCCCTCCATAGGGATATTCTGTAATTGCTCTTTTTTCCTGAATAACTTGAAGAAATGTAAGCAGGTTTCTGCAAATCCTCTGGAGTTCTGTTTCCATATAGGCAGGTGGTGTTTCTTTCAGTCAACAGCTTTTAGTGCTGCACCATGACACTCAATGAAGTTATCCAGTAAAAAGGTAATAAAACTGGTATTAACCTCAGAGACCACTGAAGAATAGAGTTAATCAAACAGGGGTCAATGACACTGATTATTCCTCAACAGTTTACCTCAGGATCAAAACAAACAGTGATTTGAGAAGGACAGAAAAAAAACCCTGTCTATGTAATATCCAGCATCAGCAAAAGGTTTATGCTAGTTTTTTTAAAGGCTACAGCTGCCCCTCCCTTACTGAGCTACACAATGAATCTAAAGTATATCTACTACCAGGGAAGCTGGTGGAGCAGATCATCCTGGGTCCCATTATGCAGTACATGCAGGACAACCAGGTCCCAGTCAGCATGGGTTTATGAACTGCAGGTCCTGTTTAACAAACCTGATCTCCTTCTATGAGAGGGTGACCTTCTTGTTGGATGAAGGTAAGGCTGTGGATGTTGTCTATGTTGACTTTAGTAAGGCATGTGACAGTGTGTTCCCACAGTGTTCTACTGGAGAAATTGACTGCTCTTGGCTTGGATGGCCATGCATTTTCCTGGGTAAAAATCTGGTTAGATGGACGAGTCCAAAAAGTTGTAGTCAATGGAGTTAAATCCAGTTGGTGGCCAGGCACAAGTGGTGTCCCTCAGGGCTCAGTACTGGGGCCATTCCTGTTTAACATCTTCATCAACGATTTGGATAAGGGGATAAAGTGCACCCTTAGTAAGCTTGCAGATGACACCAAGCTGGATGGAAGTGTCAATCTGCTTGAGGGTAGGAAAGCTCTAGATAGGCTGGATTGCTGGGCCAAGGCCAATTCCATGAGTTTCAATAAAGCCAAATGCCAGGTCCTGCACTTCGGCCACAATAATCCCCAGCAGCGCTACAGGCTTGGGGAGGTGTGGCTGGAGAGCTGCCAGCCAGAGAAGGACCTGGGGATGTTGACTGACAGCAAGGTGAGCATGAGCCAGCAGTGTGCCCATGTGGCCAAGAAGGCCAACAGCATCCTGGCCTGTAGTCAGCAGGAGCAAGGAGGTGATCATTCCTCTGTACTCTGCTTTGGTGTGGTTGTGCCTCGAATACTGTGTCCAGTTTTGGGGCCCTCTCTACAGGAAGGATATGGAGGTGCTGGAGAGCATACAGAGGCGGGCTACTAAGCTAGTAAAGGGTTTGGAGCATATGTCTTATGAGGAAAGGCTGAAGGATCTGGGGCTGTTTAGCCTTGAGAAAAGAAAGCTGAGGGGAGATGTTATTGCTCTGTACTACTACCTGAAGGGAAGTTGTAGTGAGATGGGAGTTGGTTTGTTCTTCCTAGTGACAAGTGATAGAACAAGAAGAAATGGCATGAAGTTGAACCAGGGGAGGTTCAGACTGGAAGAATTTCTTTACTGAAAGGGTTGTCAGGCATTGGAATAGCCTGCCCAGGGAGGTGGTGCTGTCACCATCTTTGGAGGTATTTAAGAGCCAAGTAGGATGTTGTGCTTAGGGACATGGTTTAGTAGTTTTGATAGGGCTAGGAATAAGGTTGGACTTGATGATCTTTAAGGTGTCTTCCAGCTGAAATGATTCTATGATTCTACTTCTCCTCAGCCCCATATCTAAGGATTATTTGATGTGATGTTTGATTACCAGCTTTCTGAAGTTCAGTGATGAATGTGACAAAGGTCATTTAGGTTCTCTTTTAATCTTGCTTGTTTGCATATTAAATGGTTTTGTACCAGTCAAGCTGCCAGTAAGTTTTGCTGACACTGGAAGTAATATTTGGAAATACTTCTTGATATATTGTTGGTCTGACAGAGCATCTGATTCACTTTGTTAGTTTTTCTTAATTATTTGTTGTTGTTGTTGCTTGTACTTCTTAGAAAACATTAATGTTTACAACAGTTATGACTATATATAAGGTCTGATCTGATTAATATAAGAAAACCCTCTGAAATCTCCATGTATTACATTTTAAATATACACAACTTTTCCAGTGTACAGTTTGGAATACTTTGGAAACATCGAATGTTTCAAATGCTAATGAAGAAGAAACTGTAGTTTAAAACAAATGGAAAATGACCTATGGAGAATATTATTACCTAAAAAGCCAGGATAGTCACATCATCGTATCTTTTCGTTGACGGTTGTTTCTTGTAAAATAAAAAGGGAACAACTTGACATAAACAGTGCCACCTTACTCAGGACTGCTATTAATGTGCTCTCTCCAGCAAAGTTCACTGGAATAACTTTAGCTGTTTCTGATTCCAGTGGTTCCTCATACTAAAATGGATACTAAAATCACTGCTCCGGACTAATTCAGCTTTGCATGGTCATGAAAAGAACAAATCATGCTGTTGCCCACAAGTGTGGCTGGAGGAATTTCTTTCCTTCCAAACACTCTGAGTAAAGAGCATTAATTTACTATCTGCCTTTGGGTACGGGTTCTTGTTTATGATCCAGATACACCACTAGATTTATTTTTGCCCTCAGCTGTAGTATTTTTTTCCTGTGTCCTAGAGCCTTCAATGCCATTAGTTCCTTTCCATGATTGAACAACCAGTGTGCTTCACTAAAAGAAGTCTTCCTGTATCCTCCATTGTGCTTTGCCTGCAGAAATCAATCACTCAGAGGAAATATAGTCTGAATAATTTCTGTTGCAGAGCTTATGCTCTAGAGCCACAATTCTGTTTTCCGGGAAAATGTTAGTCTTTCAGCTTTTTAGGATAGGTATCTCTTATCAATTGGATAGTTTCTACAGCACCGAGAGTAGTCTGAATTTCCAGGTCTCAGCTTCCAGGTTAACCATCAACTCCTGCTTTATTTCTATTGCCCTTTACTACTGAATTCCTAGATATGACTTCTTTTCTTTTCTTTTTTTCTTTTCTTTTTTTTTTTTTTTTTTTTTGGGGGGGGGGGGGGGGTTGAATTAGGGGCATACTTACCTTTGATGCATCCACAGATGAATTTTTTTACATATGGCCACACCACTGCAAAAAAATTTCCCACTGTACAAGTTTGATGCATGAGACCATGCCTGAACTCCAAGTTTAGCCATGCTGTCAGTTTGACCTAAACAGCCTTAACACCTCAATGTCACCTAAAAAGTCTTTAGAACTGTCTCTTTTGGTAATTCCATCTTAGATGGATCTACAGTCTGATTTGCTATGACCATTATAAGTTTATAACTTGCCCCAGACAAGAGAAGGATCTGTGTGCTGTCTAAAACTACTGCTGTGTGCTCCCAGCGAATGATGCACATAAAGCATGACTGACTTTACATCATCCTGTTCACTGCTGTCATCTGACACATGGACAAAAATGGAAGGATCTCTAGCAATCCCATACAATCTGTTGCCCTCAGAATAAACAATGTAGCCTGTTCAGATGACAAGCAAAAGTCTTGTAGTGCTTTATTCCTATTTTGTTAAGCAAGCCTAAACTGCTTGAGTCATGACTTATATTTTATTGCCACACCAATTACAGTGAAATAGCAGTTGCTCATTTGAAATGACTCGGATGGGTGTTGGATTGCAGATTTCAAATTGGACTGCGGTGAATAAGAAAATCCTTCTAAGAAGAAAATAAGGTTCCCCTACAGAGGTTTGTCTCCCACTAGTTTCCTAGATGCTAAAAAGCATCTTAACAAAAAGTTAATGACTTCAGCACTCATTGAAAAGGGGTTTTCAGAGAAAAACTTGGATTTTGGGGGTCCAAATAAAGACAATGTAAGGAAGCAATAAGCTTTTATGCTTTTAATAGATAATAATAATTGAGGTTCACTTTGTAACTTAGCCCTTTGCTTCTCTTCACCTGTCCTCAAAATCTTTAAAATGAGAAGCCGATATAAGTAGGCACTGCAAATGATATCCAAAGTGCATCTAGTGGGCAACCCCATCATGCCCCAGGTCACCTCTAAGTAGCAATAGATTCAGTAATCTGGAAGATAAAAAGTTTTTCTGCCCTCTATTAGCCAGATAATTAAACCTCCTAACATAAGCATTGATGTGTCTTGGAAAGATTTTGTATAATGAATCAAGACAACTTCCACCTGAAGTGACATCACTGAAGGGGCATTTGTGCATGAAATCTACTTGTGAAATGCCCCAGAATTAGTCTTCAGAGAAGCAGCTTTTCAGACTGGTGAGATGAGGTCCCTTCAGACACTTTTTCCTAGATCTTCAAGCCATTGCCTTATTTCTGAAGGCTTGTTTCAAGGGTAGTATAGGTGTGTTTTGTATCTTTACTGTTGTCTACATTAATTCACTAATCAGGGCCGTAGTAAGTTTGTTTTCCGGAGCTGAAGGAGATGGCAGGAAGTAGACTGGTTTTAACTCCACTTGGAATAGTGGCAAGAAAAAGTGCTGAGGAAGGTTATGTAGCTGCTATCCTGCTAACCCCATTTTGCTATTTTATTTGTTTCAGGTTTATTGCTATGTCAATACTTACATTAATAGAGACCAAGAGTTTGTATTTGACCTGGATATCATAAGTAGTGCCTACTTGCATCAGTTTCTCACTGTAATGATTTTTTTGTGGAGACTTCTACTAGTAAATGTGGTATCTGTGGTGTAATGTAAGGATAAAAGCAAAACAAAACATAAACAAAAGACATTTTTCCCCTGGTCAAAGAACTCACCTTTAACAAATTTTCTAACAAATACAGCAATTTGTTAACAATTAGAGAAGTACTGCAGCTTTTGTGAATTAATTGCTTAAATATTATTAATCTATAAGTTTAAGAACACAGTTTCAGAAAAAACAGTTTTGAAGCATAGCTGATGGTGACACCCTAAACAGTGGATCACAAATTAAATGGAATATTAGCATTCAAAGTATAGAGCACTGTTAATTTCACTGTCCTTCCAATGTGTGATTGGACACTGAAGTCACATGGCTATGCCATGACTTGACTGCAGAATTTCAATATTGTTGAATTACAGCTATTCTGGATTAGATTAAAAACCCATCTATCACAAAACTCCATCTTTCAAACTGATAGCAAATCAGAAAATAGTGTCAGGAAAGTTTGCACCAATCCTTTTCTATGACACCCTTCCAGATACAGTAATTTGAATATCAATGTTTTGGCAAATATGAATAATGAAGAAGTGAAGTGTTGTTTCCTTCTGACAGAAAATGCAATTCTGTAAAAGCTGAAAGTTTGGAATTTAGTTATTTGGATTAAACTCTCACCAGAGAGTCATTTTCAGGTCAGAGACATTTCTCACAACACAGCCAGTACTGGGTGCATTAAGACTGAATTCCACCAAGTTACAAACCTCTGAAAGTGGCATATCTCAAAGTATTGCCTTAAGTTTGGTTTAGGGAGTAAATATCTATGTGATCATAGATTTTTAAGGACAAAAGTAAAACAGGATTTACATACAGAGGTATTAAAATAGCTAATATATTTGGAAAACTTGGATGGTTTGGGCATATATGAGTTTTTTAGGAGCAAGTCTGTTATGTCTTTCATATCATTGCCAAATGCAAGCAAATTTTCCACACTGTGATTTCTAAAGACCATTAAGCGAAATAAGTTCTTTACTAACTTCTTCAGAATATGTGCTTGAATCTGCCAAAAGCAGCAAATGTGTATATGCTAATTTAATTGCAATGAGTTTTTTCACTTTTCAGTACAATCAACTGTAATCAAAATTAGAGTTATATATTTTAAAAGCACAGTCAACCAAATAACTAGTTATAGTTCAGTTCAAATGGAAGCATAAACATTCAGATGGTTTTGTCTACATCTTATCACAGTTCTTGATGTTAAAACTTTGCAAAGGCATAGAATTCATCGACAGTGAACAGTGGGATCAAGTGAACCCTCAGCAAGTTTGCAGGTGACACCAAGGTGGGGTCATTGGATCAGATGACTTTTAAAGGTCCCTTCTAACCTAGGTTATTCTATGATTTTCTGAATTCCATTTGAGTCCTCTTTCACCTTTCAGATGAAGCTGTATATAGTTTATATGGTGACTTCACTTTCCAACACTTGACAACAAAAAAACAGGAAAAAGTTTCTGTAGGCTGGACTAGTTAAACACTTCTCAAAGGCAATTCAAATATTTCTGTGCTTCATTTCAGCAAGTAATTTAAACTACTGCACTCGTGTCTTTGCACAGTTAGTGGCAGATATGAATGCCTCTGAAAACTACCTCCTTTGCCATATTCAGATGGCAATATAAAGGTTTCTAAAACACATGCTGAAATGGTGATGCCTTTTGGATGTTACTTTAAATGAAATCATCATGAGATATGTTCTTTGTCAGACAGCATCTCAAATGTTCTTTTCCATTTTGAACATTCTGAAAAACATTAACAGAGAAGTAGTTCAAGCAAGAGTGGTTATGGATGATTACAGATCAGGAGGAATCAAATTATAGTACCAAAAAAAAAAAAAAAATTGTCTGAACAAAGCAGCTGTGAAGAAATGTATTTAAAAACTGCAGTGGGGCTATTTATCCCTTCAGAGCCTGTTCCAATATATGACTCCCCTTAATATTGGGAGTTCAGGAAGGATTTTCAGAACCACAGTTACTGGCTCTGATAAACCCTGAAAGATCTGCCCAGCCTCTGAACTGTGGGATAGTAATAGGAAGGAAAATGCAGCTCTGAGAAAGTTGTTTTAGAAAAGTCTTTCCAGAGAGGTCAGGGTGGCCTCAGGGAACAGGTCTTAGGGCAGGCAAAAGGTAATTCTGCTTTGGAGTTCAGAAGTAAGTGATGTGGATTCCTGTGGCTGCATAAGGATGTCAAGGTGCTATGCTAAGGCCTTATCCTGACACCTACCAGCCCCTCTCTGTTTGGGAGCACAGAGTGGGAAGGAGTAGAGATTACTGATATAACTTGACAAGTCAGAAGGATGACCTGTCCTACCCTCACTTCTGTTCAGGTGGGTGTGGAGAGCTCTGGAAAAGCCTCTAGAAGGCCTGGAGTCCACCTGGGTATAAGGACATCTCTGAAGAAAAGACAGGCTGTCAGAGAAACAGGCATTTGAGTTGATGCCTATGGCAGAGAATTTTGTTGCTGTGTACTTGCTATGCTACCTCAGAAGCAGTATTTTTGTATCTGGCTGTCTGATGAGTCACCTGAAATCAAGCTGTCACAACAGCCACAAGAATAATCATGGATCAGGAGAGGTTGAAGGAAGAAACTGTCAGGATGCAGAGTGTTTTTAAACAAGAATCTGCAAATTGTTGAAGAAGATCTATGTATCAAAGAGACAGAAACTGCTTAGGTTCTACTGATGTTAAACTAAGGATAATGGTAAGGAAGAATTATATGCAATGAAAGCGAAAGATATCTTAATGTTGATAGCTGGGGAACTTAAGATATCACCAAAGTAATTGATGTATATTGCATCTAATGATGCTTTTATTGGCATAAACTACCAATATGTCTGTATTTATCTTTTCAAATCATTCAAGAGTATCCTTTACTTAACTAAAAGAAGGGTCTCAGCACATCTCATCTGCAGTATTTCAAGTGGAATATAGTGGTGCTTCTGGGACTATCACCTATTCTGAAAATCTTGAAAATCTTGCCCTGCCATTAAAAAAAATGGGAGAATTTGCCATGAGCCTTCATTACTTGGTCCAAATTTTTAAGCTATGATTCTTAAACAGATGATTTCACTCAAAATAAAGCATATTTCAACTGTATTGTTACTGTGATATTTTAACTTCAAGTACTAGCTTAGTACTTATTTTTTATTCTGTATTTCTAAGACTTTTCTTCAGTGTCCTGAAATTAGGTTTATATGAATATAGGATTTCTATGGCTGTTCAGATGAAGTTAAGGACCAATATACTTCCTAGAACTGTGTGTGGTACAGTGCCGTCTGTGCCAGAGCCAGAATTGAGATCAAATTAAGAAAACATTATCACTTAATTATGGAGAAATATCTGATTCATGCTTCAAAGGATTAAGTTAAAAAAAATTAAAAATATAATTTAAACATATGTCAGTCAGTAAAATAACATAAAAACTTTTAAGGAAAAAAAGCTAGGCATACTTCACTGCCACCCACAAACAGAAGGAAAGAGGATGATCATAATATAAAATTAGTATCAAGAAGAGATACATTTATTACCTTCATGATCTGTAAAAAGAAGTCCTGATTAAGGTTCATAATTAATGCTTTTCAAACAGAGGTCTATGAATCCTACTTATTTTATGCAAAAATATTCTGCTTGGTCTTAACTCTTCAGTTTGTTATTGATTCACTTCCATCTTTCTATCTGGAAAACATGTGATTGTTAAAGATGCAGTAGGTTTGTTTTCAATTTCTTTTCCATGTCGGTAGTCCCTAGACTTTGCCATGGATATGTTAGGAAATTGGGAAAGGAAGAACTGACATGAGAATCTGTAAGTAATGTTTAGCAGATTACGTATTTCCTGAACTTTTTAAAAAACTCCTCTTTCATGCTTTAGGTTTTACTTTAATCTCTTCAAAAATGTAACTTAAATGACCTAGTGCTAAATATAATGATATAGAGTGATTTGATTCTTGTGGAGCTAATTTAAAGGAAAGCATTTTTCATCTTTGAAAAAAAAAAAAAGAATTGTATTTATTTGTCCGTATTTTCATTTTTTTTTTCTACATTTACTTGAAACCAAGGTAAAAAATTAATTTAAGGTATATGTGTTTAAGTTCATATTTCCTTCAGGCAGAACAGTGATTCCAGACTGCAGTGTTCTTTGGGTAAGTGCCTTGGCAATGATGCAAAAGGAGCCCTTCAGCTTGGTCTTATATGCAGATGCCCTCTTCTTGGTCTCAGGGCAGTTCTATAGCATCAGTTAAAAGCACCTCTCTGACAGGAGTTATTTTGAGTTTAAGCAGTGTTTGAGTTTGGAATGATCTATATTGAGTACCAAATATGCTGCAAATGGTGGGGAGAAAGGTACAAATACTATGCTTGAAATAGCACTAAATCAAAAAGGCACAATTTGTCTGGAATAGGTATGAAAGAGAATTTGTAATTCTTTAAAAGAATAGACATGTGGTTTAGGGGAGTTTTCACCAATCCAAAGAAGTTCCAAGGGTTTGCACAGTTGATATGACTGACACTAGTCTTCCTCTCTGAGATGGAAATCTTTTTTGAGCCAGTAAATAAGGTAGAACAAATTGGCTTGTGGTCCCCTACAATTCATCTTTCCATGTTCTGAAGGCATTATGTAATGTTACCAGTTATTTGCTTGTATTTGTATTATGACCATTAATCTTTCCATTTATAAATTAGTTCACAATTAAACTTGTCTGTGCTGAAGCCAGTGGTGCAGAATCCACTAAGTTCCTGAAGGCATATCTTCTCAGTAGTCCATGAAAAACTATTATGCTGTATTTTACATGGAAAATTTACACTTTAATTGACCTGTAATAGATTGCTTTTGATAAATGCCTTAGCATACAGTGGAAATGGTATGTAAACTTGAGATCACCTTTAGATTCTAACTGGACCTTTCCTGGAAGGTAAAAATAAAAGAAAAATCTGAAGGAAAAAAAATATTTGTTTTCCTTTTTCTTCCTTTATAGCCAAGAGAATAGTATGAGTAAATGCAGCCAGTCCACATGATAAAGTAATCGAAAGTCAGGAGTGATGTCTTTTGTATCCAGGATGAAGTTTTCCTTATTTTACCATTGGTGTCATGCTCATAACAATAAGCAGATTTACAAATTGACATATTTTTGACACATCATCCTGATGTGCAGTTTTCTGTGTACCTTTTCCAAAGCTGTGGTTAAGCTGTGAGGATATTTCTATTTGGGAAAATAAACTGATTATAATGATGTACAGATTTTTATACTAGATTTTTTTTTTCTCTTGAATTCTAACCTTCATCTGTGGTACCGAGGAGACTGGATTTCCTGTGGTTAAGAACAACTGGAGAAAAGTCACTGTGCTGTTTTGATAGTCTTGAAAATATTGTCAATTAGTCAATCTTTGAACCAATGTGTTGAACATTAATGCAAGCAATGAATGCTTTCTTTAGACCAGAATTATGAATTTAAAAGTTGGTAACATATTGCACATAGAAACAACAGCAGCTTTGTAAAACAAAGGTTTTTGAGGTAAATAGGAAAACAGGGGTGAGAGGGGGAACTGTTTAAGCGTAACCATGAAAACACAGCCAGATTGAGTCAGTGGTGAAATGTCACATATACAATTTGCTTTATAGATGGTTAAAGTTTAGTAACTATTTTGAAACAGTTTCACAGGGAACTAGATATTGTACTTTTCAGAAAGACTTTCATTTCAGAGGAGATTTTTTTTGTGTATAACAAAGCATTAGAGTCAACACAGAGCAATTGTGACAAGTTTGCAACTCTTCTCAGGGCAGTGCTCAGAACCAAATTCGGTGAACTAAGGCAGCATTGCATTACAAAGGGGAAATTGGCTTTATGAATATAAATACAGGCCAACAAAATAAGTTAATTAGCCATTGTGGATGTTAGCTGAAGCAGCTTCCGATTATGCTGACCACTTTTCAGTAACACTAGAGAAAATATTTTGGTTTGTATCCCTTTTTTCTTGGGGTCTGGGGTGGGGTGAAAAAGTCCTGTGGATTGAACCAAGCTCCCAGTGAACTTGAAAAAGGAAACATGGATTAACTTCTAACAATGACAAGAAGTCAAAGAGGAAAGCTGAAGCATGACATGGATGTTGTAAATGCATGAACCCAGACAGCTGGGAGTGTGAACAAGGGCAGACTCCAAGTGGAGCCATCCAGTTCTCCTCCTCATCCCTTTCTGGAGGACAGAAGGTGACTTTTCTGCAAGCCATACATACAAAGCTAGCAGCATTCTTATGCTGTGCAGTCCCAGCTTTGAAAGAAATGGTGGGCAAGAGTTAACACTGCCTTTTCAACCTCTCAGGTTATGCCTCTCACTGTAGCTTGAAATAAATGACTCTGTGGATGAACAGAGGACTCAATTCTCCTGGGCTATCAGCATAGCACCCTTCCCAAGTATAAAGCTTACTTCAATAGAAAACAAAGAAATCCAGTAGATGTAAGACCTGATAAAGTGCTAGCTAAAATGGAAGACCCAGAGGAATGCCAAGTATATCAAGAAAAATACCATTCTCCCATGAACAGTGCATCATGTCAACTCTGTTACTGCCAAGTAAGCTGGTAAGAACACTTTGAAAAGAATAAAACAAACACCTTAATCTGAGAACCAGTCTCCTTTTTGTTCTTGTTGGTACAGAACCTTTGATATAAAATTAAGGTTCAGAATAGGTTGATGTAGGGTCAGAAGTATTTACTAGCCTAGATGACTTCCTGCACCTGTACCTGGGGGATGTAGATATGGCTGTAAAACAAGCTAGAGAAAATTCTATCTCTCCAGAAAAACAATGAGCTGGCTTTATGCATTTTATCAGTGGTGGTGCAGGAAGAATAAAATTCTTCCACAAAATGAATGCAGAGTTCAAGTAGACATGTTTTCCTTTCTGTTAAAGCAAATAACCTATTTTACTAGCATGAAGCTACTTCTCTAATCCAATTGCACTTTTTTTGATCTAGGCTGGAAAGGGAAGGGCCGAGTTACTAGGGTGTGGCAGTGAGTGGTCCTTCACCTTCTTTTTCCCATTTCTGATACATCTGATGGTTGTAGCCTACTCACTTGAATACATAGACTGTCATCAGTTAACCTTCAGAGACAAAGCAGAAATAATCTAATGCTAATGTGTCTGTGAAAAGGTATGAAGGAGCTTAAATTTAGAACCAAGGTTAATGTCCAGCAAACTGATGAACAAACTGGCTATACTTGCAAAGTAATTCACTTAGATATTTTTAAGCCTTTGAAACTGTCAACATCTGCCTTATTCAAAAGTGAAAAAAATGTTGGAAGTGTTCAGTTCATTTAGTACCATAAATACTAGTCCTGCACTGATTTATAATGAGAATAATTTAAAAGAACTGACTTTTTGATATGGAAGCATTCTAGTCAAAAGGAATTTATACCGACAGCAGATTCAGTCCTAAAGAGTTTGAAAGCATGTCAAAGAGCAATAAGATGAAATGGGGTATTTGAATGCCATTTGGATCTTTATCTTTCCATTTCAATCTCTAAACCATGCTGACATTTAGTTTCAGTTTGGATAGCTGTAGCAAATCTTTCCTTGCCTGTTGTTGCTTTTTGTCTCTAGCCAGCAACACTTAACCTTTCTATTAGTGTGACCAGTTTCTTCAGGCCTGATAACAAAAGAAAATGTTCAACTGTATGAATAGAAAAGATAGGAATTTAAGTTAATCTATTTAGAGTACCTATTTTAGGCAGCTAAGTTTAAAAGTTAATTTACTCTTTTTCCTTTAAGCCCTAATTCAGATGTCAGTTTTTTGCTGAAATTATACTGACTTCATATCTCTCAAAGTAGATCAGAATCAGACTAATCAGCTTTTGAAAAGCAAAGTTTTATTTCCTTGCACACAGGGTTCAAACACACTGTTGTACCAGCATACATGAGGAAGAACTGAATTTAAAAAGGATTGGAATGATTTAATACTGATGCAAGTAATGCCTAACACCAAAATTTTTCAATGATTGGAAATATCTTGAGCAGCAGTTTGTTTGGTCTGTGTTAGTTTGTACCTTCATAGCTTTATAATTCTGCTTAAATTGTGACTACACCAGTATTTAAAGGACTAAAGCAACACTGATCTAGTTAAGAGAAATTTTATACTGGGACAAAGGAACAGTAAATAGGTAGCCTACATACTTCAAGGTTTCCTTTCTGTTGCTCTTTGTCCATGAATCAAAAGTGGGATCCAGGCCTTATTCCACACAGATTAGCTAAGAGAGCCTGCTGAAGGGAAACGAGCTCTTGCATTATGTCTTGAAAAGCAAAATGATATGTAAGACCCTCTCAGAACTGTAGGCAGGCTTGTACAGAGAGGCTTCTTGGTTTGGTATTTCCTTTAAGTTTTGTGCTGATGAATAAAATACATTGCAGAAGAGATACACTGCAGAAGAGATTATTTCTTTAATTGTATTGAATTTGCTTAGAGACAGCTGAAACCAGAAGTTTAAAGTTATGGGAAGCACAACTTTTATGTCTAAATTTTTAGGATGTCTAAATTCCTTATGCCAGGTAGTGATGCTGAAGAAGTTTTAGTCAGATACTGATATATACCATCAGATTTTGATTGTACATTTTGGATGGGACTTTCATGCAAGTATGAGTAACTTAAAAGCCCCCTTGACTGTCTGTGAACAAACTTCTGTTTACCTTCAATAAAAAGTGGGATTTTGGTCCTAATTCTTGAATGTAATATATTTTCTAGATACATAGATTGGAGTAACATATCTAAAACTCAATGCCACATTGATTCTTCACAGAGAATTCTAAGCCCAAATCTTACACTGCTGGTTGCATCAGCATTATACTTCTGCGAATGAACTAAACTCACCTCCATGATTTTCCACTTCCACTGGTTACTTTTACTGTCCTGAGAGATAAACCAACAACTGAAACAATAAAACAGTGTAGGCAGAGGCTGATGAGCTTGCTATATGCAATTCTTACCTGCATGTTTTGTCTGACTTATGAAAATGTTTAGTTTACAGAACACTTAATAGAAGTGTATATATTTTTCCTAGCATGTAAGTTTATCATCATCTCATTATTTATTTGTCACATTAGCTGCTTCTGTTCTAGAAAGACATGAAGTTGCATTCAGTTTAGATACACAGTCAATGCTGAACTTGCATGTAAGGTAGAATTGTTGCAGGTAAATTGAATTTTCTTGTTAGATTAAGGACAGATCAAGTGCTGCATTTAAAACTTTGAAGTTTCATACTCCTCTAAGTCAACTGTGTCCATAAATTTCATTCACTATGAACATCTTTTCCATTTATACCCATCAACTCTCCTTTTTCACCATGATAACCAAAAGTTTATTCTCTTAAGTGTCATTTAGATTTGTCAGCTGAAGATATTATAGGGGGATTCCTATGCCCATGCTCATTTGTAAAGTGAATGAGCTTTGGATAATAAAAAGATCAATTTCCATATCTGGGAGACATAAGAGGCCTCAAACCAAGCTAACCCATAAGAATGTGCTGACTAATTTATACATAGCATGTGTATACATATATATATATATATGGCACTTTCTTTGTAGCCTCTGTGTTTGGTAAGATATATTTGGTAGCATATTTTGGGAGCACATGATTTCCCTCTGAGCTCTGAACAACAAAGCTTCCAGAGAAGTGATGTTTTGAGACTTGATCTAAAAATCCTATCTTTCAGTAAGTGTTAGGGGGTTGCTACATTACATAAAAGTACACCTTTCAATAATTACTTCTGCCAATTGTATAGATCATAAATACAGATATTGTATTACTTTTAGTTCATATCTCCTTGTATGCTTTACTGTGCATCAGTGAGCACACAAGTACTCTTCCCTTTGTATAATTTTCAGATAGAGCGCATGGGGCTTCTGAAAATTATGACTAAGAGAGGTCAACCAGATTGTTGAGAGATGAGAGGAAAAAGAATGAAATGGGCTCTTAAGGTTTGTTTGTTTGCTTGTTTGTTGTTGTAGTTTTTTTTAAAAAAAAAACCTTTTTTTTCACCACAGAAAAGTGGTTTGAGCTCTAGTTTTGTATTAATCGTAGTTGCTGTTCCACTAAATATGAAGCTAAAATAAGAGTATGCACTTACAGGAACTACGTAGTGTCTAAAGACTCAAGAATATGTTGTTCCCTTGTCAGTGTTTCTATAGTAGCATAGGTGGTTTTGGTCTCAATATGCACCACTTTTTCAGAGGCAATGTTCAGCCAACAGTTTTCCTGGAAAGTTCTCAAGTGATTATATAAACCATGATTGAAACCCAGACATCTTCGTCTTTCTTGAAGACAAGCTGGTTTAATTAATTATAGTGCTCCAGTTTTCTCTGTTCTACTGCCAGATTCAGTAAACACAATGATCTGAAGATAGTATGAAACACTTGATTACAATTTTCATTATTAAATGTTGTTTTCCTATGGCTTATTGTGTATGGTAAATAGAGAAATTGCTTTTCGGTGTATAAATATTATTAGTTAGTTTCTAACAAAAAAAGCCCCAAACAAACACAACCCAAACCATACAATCGCTATGTGGAAAAAACTTGTTGTGTACTATACTATATTCACAATAATGTCTTCTAATAACAATTCTGATAGCAGAGAATGACAGTTATTAAGCCTTAGTGAATATCCAGAAACAGCTGACATGTAATAGATGAAGACTAATTACTTTGATTATGGTACTAGGCAGTACAGACTGAAAAAATCAGCTTGATTAAAAAAAAAAAAAATCAACATAATAGTTAGAATCAATGTGCTACTTCAAGATTTCTTTGGCATTTAATCATAAAGTTCAACTTAAAAAAACTGTAAGCATATATCATGTTACCATTAATATTTACTGACAATGAAGGCCCATTCAGAGTGAGACTGGTGTATAATATAAACACAAAATTGAAGCAGTTTTCATCAATCAATTATTCCACTCATGGGCATTATTTTATTCTGCAACTACTTAGCAAGTCCTAGAACAACCTGAAATTATATGATATCCAATTCCGGAGTCTCTTTATTTGCCTATGATCTGTGTGACCTGTGCATCCAACCAGTTGAAATTCAGTTTAGGTGGACACTGTAACAACTTTGGAAGCGGAAAAGCCACCCAGCATGAATTTATTTTTAACAGTTCTGCTCTTCCTTAGTCTAAGATCAATCAAATTTTCCAGACTAAAAAATATGGTTAATGCTTGTTTTCGTGAAGCTCACAAAATTAATGTTGATAGTAATGTTGAAGACACTGCTTTTCATAGATAAGTGTAACCCATGCAACCATCCTTATTAAGGTTCAAATACTTTAGGGCTGTGCTTTAAAAGCAAAGGGCTCAGATGGCAGAAATACATCCCATCTGATTTGTCCTTAGAAGAGGTCAAACCAGGAAAGAAAACATTTTTAGAAATACAAGTTTATTGGTGTTATTGCAGGAGCACATCCCTTAATATTTATGGTTCCTCACTTGTCTGTTTCTCATTGTGCCACTAGAAAGTTTATCTCTACACAGCAGTACCTGGCAAATCAAACTATTCCATAACACTTGCCACTAAAAGCCATTTTTCTCAAAGACTCGTATTTTAAAAAGCTGGGATGTTGCAATGCAAGTTTGTACCTTTCAACTGCAGCATGAAAAACACACACTACGTCTCAGCTACAATGTGTAATTATTACACTGCTATGCTATAGTCAGGTCTTACTTTTTTTTCTTTAGCTGATCTTTGCAGCAGTCAGCATATCAGACGAAAGTGATTTTTGTATTCCATGGAAAACAGGCGTCAAATGCTCTCAGTCAGTACAGGACTGTTAACGATGGAGATGGCAGTACGCTAAAGTAGGCCTGCAGTGAAAGCAGAAAATTATCCAAGAAGACGAGCTGCAGCGCGGTCAGTCCGCGCTGGGGAAGGGAATGGCGGCTTTTGGAAGACGGG
>JAAGNO010005802.1:0-12630 GCA_033439905.1 Ceryle rudis | reverse complement strand
TCAGATTGTAAAACCTCTCTATGAAGTGACTCGAAAGAAAAACAATTTTAATTGGGGTCCTGAACAAAACCAGGCCTCCCTAAGTTTCCTGTAAATGTAAGCCTTAGATGAACTTTTCTGGTTTGATGTACCTGAATTGTCTGATACTTGAAAGGCTTTCTTTTCAAATTTCAGTGAAACATTTTTACTGTATCACTTCTAAAATCTTTAGTTTGTAAGCATTTTCTTCTTTATACTTTGTTCATGTTCCCAGAAAAGTGAGGCCATTTTAAATGTTTGTCTCTTTCCTGCCCAGTAATACCCAGATTCTTGCAGTGTCTGGTGGGAAAGTTAGGGAACACTCTTTGATGTTAAAACTGTTGAAACTGTTTGGTTTTTTTTATTTCTGTGGGAACAGAGCACAGTCTCGTGAATGGGATACACGTGCTCCTAGAGAGCAGGATATTTGTTTGGACACAGAGGAAATATGTCCTCATTTAACAGCATAGATTTAAGTCTATTTAGTCCTCTTAGTCCTTCTTCCTCCTATTTCTCTCAAGTAGATTAATTTATTCTCTGGCCTTATTCGGATTCCAACTTATTCTAAGTTGGAATCAGATTATGATTTCTAGTTTCCTGGGAAACCCTCTTCCTGCTTATGTTAATGAACTTTTTAAGCTATTTTACTTATTTTAAACTACTTATTGAGTCCGTCCTGGGGGAAGATACTTTACAATTAAGGTTGAATTTGTTACTGTCTTCCCAGCTGTTCAGAAAATGTAAAGGCTGCTTTTCCTGGTTTTAACAAAGTGAGGTAACTGAGCAGTGATTGACAAAATCGTGTTAATTCCTCTTTTGAGACAACTATGGCTTTTGATGCATTGCAAAGTTCCAGTTTTCTGGAGTCATGTGAACAGAACAGTAAGAAATGCTTTTTTTTTATTCTTGAGTGCAAAGAAATGTTAAGAAAATCAAAGCTCAGTAACTCAGGATTTAACATCACATGTTTTCAATCACTCTCAAATTTGAGACTTAATGTTGTTTTGTTTGTTTTTAACATGCCTGCTTAAAATTTAATACTTAGTTGTATGAAACTGCAGTAATCTTCTTTGTAACCTGTGCAGCATCTGGAAAGCTAAAGCCTGAGTTGGATAAGCAATTTTCTCTTTAGCAGCCAGCAAAGTGGAAAATATATAGTGTAGTAGAGAGGCTGCTCTTAATATTTCAGCAGAGTTATGGAGCATCTTAGGAGAAACCACTGTTTCATTCTGGATTTAGAAAACTGTAAAAGAAAGAGTTTTTCCTTTAGAATTGGAAGCTTCATGGTGCTTTTTACCAGTGAATAAAAATACTGATAGGAGTTCTTTGGTTTATGTCCAAAAGCTTCTTAGCTTGGCTTCTCCTTTTCTGTCTCTCCCCCATTCTTACCTTACCATTTGTAGCTAAGATGGATTCTGTCTGTTCAGTGAATCCTGGACCCTTCATATTTGAGATAGCCAGAAGGAAACCCTCCTATCTTGTCCTCTGGAAAGAATATACCTTGTGAAACTTTAAAAGTCTACTGGGAAATAGGTTTCTTACTGCAGGTGATAGGCATTTTGCAAAATGATAGGCACTTCTACAGCACCTTCCATGTTGTGCTTCAGTTGTTTGGTGATGGTATCCAGGCTGGTGTTGACTCATTTTTAAAGGTATCTATTTTTTTAAAGATCTTGAGCTTTACAAATGAAGGTAATGCTTTCGTTAGGGAATGTTTAGTCTTTTTTTGCAATGTACCGTAGTCAGTACTTACAAATGAGGAAACGGAAATGTAAGTGAATAGACATTCTGCAGTTCAGTAGAGTCGATGAGAAAGGGAGTTAGGTATTTTGACTGCCTTTTGAGTCCTTTAGCCAGGAGCCTACATGCCTTCTCTAATGCTGTGCTTCTCCATTTCCAAGCTTTACCAATAAGCTGAAGTAGCAGAATATGGATGTTCTAATATTAAAACCTGTTACTTATACCTGTAGACATACTGTTGACTAGACTCTATTGAGGTGTTGTAATGTGCAACATTACACATTGATAGTGTTTCAAGGGAACGCTAACTGAAACAGAATTTGGCCTTGTTTGATTTTTAGAAAGAACAAAATCCTCAATTAAAGATCAGATTTTTCTTTCTGATATTTTTGCTTTCTGCCCTGCTTACAGGCTAATTACAGTAGGCTCATTTTCTACCATGGAGTCTGGCCATTGTATATCCATGAAAAAGTGGTAGTACAGTTAGAGTGTCTCCACAGAGTTTGCCTGAAACCAGGACATTTTTACTTACAAGTAGTACCTGCAGGGGAACAGTTGGCAAAGGTAATTTAAAAATGCCTCTGCAGATGTGGACAAGGAATGGATAGAGTAGTTATACTTGAAACAATGTATGGTTGCCTTTTTACAGTAGCATTTTTGGAAAATTTGAATTCTGAAAGAGAGAATTTTCCATTGCAGAGCTGATTGCCGACTCTCATCTACAAGAAGGGCTGTAAGGAAGATGCAGGGAACTAAAGGCCTGTCAGCCTGACCTTAGTACCAGGGAAGATTATGGAATGGTTCATCTTGAATGCACTCACACAGCATGTAGAAGACATGGGATCAGGTCCAGCCAGTATGGATTCATGAAGGGCAGGTCCTGCTTGACAATCCTGCTCTCCTTCTATGACCAGATGACCCACCTAGTGAATGAGGGAGGGGCTGTGGATGTTGTCTACTTTTGATACTGTCTCCCACAGCATTCAGCTGCAGAAGCTGGCGGCTCGTGGCTTGGATGAGTGTACTCTTCGCTGCATTAAAAACTGTCTGGATGGCTGAGGCCAAAGAGTTATGGTGAATGGAGCTAAATCCAGTTGGTGGCTAGTCACAAGGAGGTTGTAGTGAGGTGGGTGTTGGTCACTTCTCCCAGGTAACTAGCAATAGGATGAGAGGTAATGGGCTTAAGTTGCTCCAGGGGAAATTTAGACTGGACATTAGAAAAAATTTACATAGTGGAAAAGAGTGGTGAGGCCTTGGAACAGGCTTCCCAGGAAGGTGGAGGAGTCACCATCCCTGGAGGTGTTAAAAAACATGTTGACATGGCATTTCAGGACATGGTTTACTGGTTATGATAATGTTGGGTAGATGATTTGACTTGATTTTGGAGGTCTTTTCCAACCTTAAGGATTTTGTGATTCTGTATGATTTCTGACTGACCCATCTGTATAGAACCCATGGGAGAATATAATTAATCCTGTCTTTGTTCCCACAACTGAAACTATCCTGCGTAATGACTCCAGCAGTCTTCTGTTTGATCAGCTGATTAATAACAATGCCAATGTCAGAGCAATGACCCAGACTGTGGAAAGCAATAGCTCCATTTCCAGTGTTACTGGTGAGGAAAGATCTGAATGAGTTGATGTCTCAAAACACTGTGTGAGGAACACTCTGACCTGAATGAGCTGACATGAGAAGCAGCCTTATGGTTAGAACAAGGGACAAAATGTGCTAGCTAAGGCAGGAGTGAAGTACATCAGAAGCAGCCTTGTCCCTTTGCCAAGTTTTCATATGTGGTGCCTTGGTAGGCAAAAGGTAATAAAATCCAGGGTCTCCACAACCACCGACTCAATTGGTGGAAAGGGTTAACGTCACCCCTTCCCCTCTCACACCTAGAGTATGCTTTCTGTGCAAATCAGCACCTCTGCAAATTAGCCCCACCTCTCTACACTTTCAGTGCAAATTATGGGGTACATCAAGCAACACCCCTCTTAGCAGAGAATAAAAAAAGGCTTGAGTCCACCAGCAGGTGTATGCCCACCACCAAAGACCCCCAAGAAACAGAACAGGTGAGATGTCACTGGAACCCTGGGTGGTAATCTGGAACTTTGCTTACTTTTTCACTCTCTCTCATCTCCTCTCTCTCCTCTTTACCTTCTCTTTCCTTTAAGTACATCATATACAGTTGTAGTAGTTTTTATAGTTCAGAGGATTAAGAACTAAACTTTTTTTATGTTACGGACCTATGATGTAAGTCTCCTTAGTTCAACCTATGTGAATTACCGAACCTCTGTCACTCCCTTCTATCCCTCCCACCTTGCTTGAGTGGGGTGTGACAGTAGCAGATGAGATTTAGTCAAATGTAAATGCTCAGTGTTTGTTGTTCCTGATCTTGTTTGCAAGATAATGTTCCCCTCTATTTTTTCCATAAGACTCAAATGTCTTTTTCTTACGGAGTAAGTAGTATCTCTAAGTATCTGTAGTATGATCTTCAGTATCAATAGCAATGTCTGTCTTTGAACATTCCACGCCACTGGGAAGAAACAGGAAGACCCATCAGATCAATACCCGACTCTGAGCCTGGTGTCACCATCAGGATGTCAGCTTTTTTGATTGTGGGTTTTTTGATCATTTCTTTATCAACACCAGGCCTGCTGGCACTGGATGGGGTACACATGTCTCCGTTTAAGGCTCAAGACAAGCCCACATGAAACACAGAGCAGGATTAGCCCCCTTCCTCCCTCTCTCCCAGAAGAGGATTTTATCCTCTTTAGGAAAAAGAAAAATGCCTCACCCAAAATTGGAAGTTAAGAGGAATGTAATGAGTAATGAGGAAAATAAAAAAAAGGAATATTAAGAGAAGAAGGATTTAGAACTCAATCCAAAATTCGCTCTCAGGTGGTGATGGATCGTGAGGTGCACGCAGAATCAGGCCCAGCCCTGCTGAGATGCTGTCGCAGCAGCAGAGACCAGGAAGGAAGAACCTCTCCCCAAAATGCCGGTCTGCTTGTTTTATGGAGTGTGGCAGGGAAGAGGAGAGGATAACAGCTGCCCTCTGACTCCTCAGGGTCGTAGGTTACCACTTGTCCACCCCAATCAGTCTGTTTACCCTTAAACCACAACATTCCACCCCTTATTCCATACCATTTCCTGCCACATTAATTCATTAAGTTAGGAACTCTCTCTATACAACAATCTGTGGAGTCCAGGTTGCAGGTCATCATTAATCCTGTCAGTCTCTCAGGGCAGGACAGTGCAGGTTCTGTTCCAGCGGGGCAAGAATGGTGGGAGACATAGTATAGACTTCATCAGGGTTCGTGCTCATGTGCTGCGGGTTCATTCTGGAGCTCCTGGACGCCACATTGCTATTTAGAAAGGAAACTTTTAACAACCTACCACTATTCGACAGTACTTTATATTACACTGAAATTAAATTCTCTAAGACAGAGTTAAATTCCTTTGGCTTGCTTTATGGAAGTGCATACGTCACAATCGTGGATAACCTGTGCATTAGCATCCATAGTTAAATCCACCCCTTGGTCACAAGCCCATCAGTATGGGGCATCTCTTCCTTGGTGACCAGAAGTGTCATGGGCCTACCAAGCTATAAACAGTTCACCTATGTGTTCCCAGTCCAAATCTGTTTGGAAGACTTTAGCTGCCTGGTCTGCCTTGTGTTGGTATTCTTGTTGGCTTTTAGGTACGTAGGCATCTGTGTGCCATACCTTCACTGTTAGTGTCTCTATCTGGGCAGCAATGTCTTGCCACAGATTGACAGCCTAAATAGGTTTCCTTCTGCACTGCCAGTTGTCCCATTTCAATCCCTTTAGCCACCCCCATAAGTTGTTTAAGTTGGAACCCTGGGTGACTTCTTGTATGGCATAGGAAAGTTACAGAAATACTCTCATATAGGTGTGCTGCCCTGATCTTACTGTTCCTGCTGGGCAGTGGTCTGTCCTCGACTGAATTAGCTTTGTTATAAATGTGAGGGTTTAAGTGAGTACTCTCTGACTGAAGATCTCACAGTTAATTGCTGCAGAATCACAGTATAGCTCAAAAATAGAAAGCAGAGGATCAGCATGTGACTGTTCATTCCGCCTTCCCAGCAAGGCTTCTATTAGCAGCAAACAGCAGCTGCAGATAAAAATAGAAGGTGATGGGCAGCTAAGAACTTTAGTTAAACACAGAAGTCACCCTCCACAACAGCAAGGAGTCCACAGCAACAATGAAGTCTCTCCGATTCATTAGTGCTGAAGCATTTGTGTCAAATGCAGAGTTTGCCAGGAAGAGCCTTGGTGGTGTTGCCCATAATCTTTTTCCTCTTCTTTTTAAAGCCAGCTATTTATTGGAGCAAGGGGAAGTGATTCATGACTTGGTAGAGAACTGGCCACTTGTTGACTTTAATATAGGAAAACTTTTGGGAACTACTGTGGACTACCAGGAAGACCTGAGACATAGAACATGCTCAGTATGCTTGGAAAGCTGTCTGACAGGGCTGAGAGACTATGTGCTGAATCATCCTTCTCCCTACAGGAAAAGGTTGAAAGTGGTCGACCTGACTGGAATAAAAGATGTTGAAGTGCAAGTCTGTGACTGCAAGAAGACAATGGGCAGATGGGCCAGGACACAGCTGCTCTCTAAGCTTTGTTTAGAACTGCTGTTTTACCTGCAACAAACACAGTGCAATCCAGATACCTTTGAAATCAGTATTGATGTGCTAATTGACTTGTTTGTTACAGAGCGGAACTATGAGCTGGTAGTGCAGGCCCTGTTGAAGAAATGCTGTTGTCCGCTGAAGATCTGCTGTGTGGCATTCAGATCTGACAACCTGGCTTTGCAGAAATTCTTCTATATCGTAAAGCTCACTGATCCCTCTTTCTTGCGCAAACTGGAAATAGTTCACAATGTTCGCTTGGAAATGGAGCACTTGGAAATACTCTTCAATAGTATCCACTTCCCTCTATTGATGTCTTTGACCTTGCCAGCAAGAACATTTAATGTGCGGAGGTTCACGGCTACAGATGAACAGATGCTTGCTAGCATTGGAGAAAAGCTGAGTGAAATGACACAGCTGACTGAGCTCAGTATGCCATTTTCCATACTCACAGGAAGAATACAGAAACTGCTCAGGTATTTGGTCATCTTGCTTTCAGTCAAACTGTAAATAACAGCTCTTTGTGCCATCAGCAAGTTGAGAATAAGGGAAGTGAGTATGTCTCAGGGTGTGTGTGAGAAGAGGTAGACAGAAACTAGGAAGGATTATTTGTTGGGGGAATTGAAAGCCGATGTTTATCTTAGAAGAACTGACTGTTTTTATTAGTCTTCAAGAGCCCATTTGCTGAGTATGATGAGAATATACTTTTTCTATTGAGATAAGAGAGGGGTACACTCAGATGTTTGTGATTTACCATATTCTTGAGCTTGTATCTCAGTCAACTTGGGCTGGCTTTTGGTGCAAGACCTCTGTCATATTCCAAGTATTCTCCAGGGTCTTTAGAGGGTTTTTGTCCTCTAAAACATAGGCAGTAAATACACTAAGATTCCACAGATACTGCATTTTTAGGTGGGCAGGAGGATAGTAGACTTTGATCTGAGACATTGATTTCAGTTGTTTGTTGTGTCTGTCAAACTCAAGGCAAGAGAGATCTGATGTTTTTCTGTACTGCAGATTAAGCTCATATATGAATACTGATAATGAATCCTTGGGAAAGACTGACAATTCTCAAAAAGATAGCACACTGACAGTGAACAGTGTTCATTTTAGAATAGAAAATAACTGTATTCTTTTCAGAATATCTAAAAAAAAAGAAAAGGCAGACAAAAATTTCATCAAGACACATCACTTTGGTCTAAAATTCCTCTGGTACAAAGAAATAATTTAATTTCAAAGTTGTGAATGGCTCACTGCTTATACTGATAGAAATAAATTACAAGTTTTTAACCTTGATACAGCTGAGGTGGCAGAAGTCTCACCAAGATTTAGTATGTATGAAAGGCATCTCTTAATTTTCATCTGTCAGAACTATTTAATATTCAACTAGAATATTTGCACATAATTTCAGGTACACTTCTTCCAACCTTCTTCTTCATCAGAAGGTCTCTTTGCAACTCCAAAACAATAAACCATGTAAAACTCCTGTGAATTTAAAAACACTAGAAACAAGACTAGAAATAAAGCAGAAGTGTTGTTACAATACTGGTTGGCTTTCATCTTGGAATGAATCCTTCCTTAATGGAAATTGCCTAAACCTCTGGAATTATAACACCTTTCTAGAAGAAGAAGCCACCAATGCTTTTATAGTGGTAATGATCTCTATTAATTCAGCAAGTAATAGACATCTGACAACATACATCTGGTTACAAAATAGGCACATAGAATGTTACCAACTGAATCCCCATTAAAACAACACAGAGTCATGTAAAGTAGAACCTAATTCATGGAACTAAGGAGGAAAATATATTTGTCATTGTTGGCACATGCTTCTTTCTCAAAAGTGGTTAGAAAAAGCAATGTGGCAGACGCCTGCATTCATAATGTGTATAGTTCTATGAAATGTTGTAGTCGTAGCTTTTCAATGTTCTATGCCATAAAACTTTTTTCTCTTTAATTCTGCAGCCCACTAAAAACACCGCTGAAGATGCTGGATGTTTCCAACTGCTCATTGAACCACGCCGATATGACCTATTTAGCCAGTAGCTTCCATGCTAATCACTTAGAAGCCCTGGACTTGAGTGGTCACAATATACCTGACCTTTACCCATCAGTATTCTTTAAGCTTCTCAGACATTCCTCTTCAGTGCTCAGGAGTCTTACCTTGGAGGACTGTAACATCCAAGACAGTCATGTCAACATGCTGATTTTAGGTTTAAGTTCTTGTCAGAAATTACAGGAATTTAAGTTTCTTGGAAACCCACTGTCATCCCAAGCACTTAAACACCTTTTCACATTTCTTTGTGAGTTGCCAATGCTGAAAAATGTGGAGTTCCCAGTTCCAAGGGACTGCTACCCTATTAACATCACCTACCCAGTTGATGATGCCAATCTCTGCAGATTTGATCACCAGAAATATGAGAGAGTAGCAGAGGAGCTTAATCTCATTTTACTCCAAGCAAACAGGGAGGATATGAAGGCTTCAACTCCACTCTTTGGCAGTTATGACGCCGCTGTTCAGGAGACAAACAATGAACTGGGAGCTTACTTGATCAAGTCCTTCAAAGAGACTTTAGAAAAGTTCACTACTTCTCTTAACAAAATGAGTTAAAGGTGCATCATAGTGGTAATGAGATGCTTTGTCAAATAAGAAGTTAACTTAGTCTTTTCTAGAACTGTGTCTTCATTGATCAGTTGAGTTTTCTTTAATTTCTCTTCTGTTTCTGTTTGAATAGCATCTGATCATCTAAGGTACTTTAACTATGCTATATCTATTGCATACACCTTACATAAACAATATCTCCTCTCAAATAGGAGAGCACCCTTAACAGCTTATTATTTTACACAAAAGCACTTAATTTCTCAGTAAAACAACAAAACAAACATGCCTGAGATTGGCTGATTTCTTATACAGTTTCCTCTGGATTTGTCAGTGAGGCTTGTAGCCTGTAGAGGCTTGTAGACAGGAGAGTCCCTTCCCACATCCAGCAGGCTGTCCCAAAGATTGTGTGCCTGTCCTCACCTATGACTCCCTAAATTTTTTTTTTCCCTTGGCCTTCCAAATTCACCAGTCTTGTGTTTTATCCAGTACATTCCCAACGGTGGGAGTTGTATAACAGCCTCCATGTCCCTGTTCCCCTCTTTCTTCTTCAGAGGCAAGCACAATATACCTGCTTTTGCCTGGTGAATTACAGAGTTTGTCTAATACACTGTGCTGGCAAGAAGTAAAGTTCTATACTGTGGAGGCAGCAAACCAAATGGTCGGCTAACAGAAGGGGTTTCCCAAACTTCTCCCAGCAATATAAAGCAGCCTATGAGGACTCTGCTGAAGCTCTTGCAGAGTGTATTTTACAAAGGCATACCAAGACACAACCATGCTTGTGTTGTCAGCAGGTAAGTGCCTCAAGCTGCTGCTCGCTTTGTTGAATCAGCTTCTTGGCTGGTAGAATGTACCCTGCTGCTTTCAGGTGTTTTAAAGGAAGTCTAGGACAGTAGTAATAATGTAAAAAAACCCTCCTAGTGTTGAAAACACGTAGAAAATACAATTCGATACCAATTTAAAAAATGTGGAAAAGGGACAAAGCGGTTTGCTGAGTAACTAGTTCATATGGACGAAATACTGACCTCTTCTGTCAGGACTGTGTATTTGTCCGCTACAGAATTGCAACCAGTGCCTGGAAGCATCGTATTTATTTGGCAAGCGCAAGTGCAAGAAATGTGTTTGAGTGACAGCGTAAACAGAAATCCAGACACCCCCCACGCACACTGTGTTGGAATGTGGATAAAGGGGCTGACAAGGTGTCAGAATGCAGCATTAGGGCCACAAAACAAATCTGGGGAGAGTACTATAATGGGCAGGAATCCTTGGTTAGTTCGCAAGTATCACAGTCTGCTTGGCTTCTCACTACTGCGGACAGAACAAGAAGAAAGATATTAGCAAATCGTACCCATTGTCAGCCAAATTCAGACCTCTACTGACAACCTCTGTCAACTCTACCAGAGCCCAAACTGTTCTAATGTAGAACTAGAGACTTGGTTGGCTTCTATGTGATCTGATGAAAAAAAAAAAAATAGCTTAGGTTGATGCCCAGAACTCTGCCATTAAATGTACTTGAACAATTCATGAAAACTTGGTTAAACAGCACTGAAAGTTAATGTTGTAGCAAGTGCTGAGGTATCATTGTAGTATTAAAGATAATTACTAAGATAACAGAGGGAGCTTACTTGAAGTGTAAGGCTGCATCTCATCACCTGAGGGTAAGGTAGAAACTTTCTTCATATAGGCAGTGCTGGTTTAGGAAGCTTTCTGTTTATCCACATTAAGAAGATGCAAGCAGCTACTAACCTAGTTTAAAAAACCTCCTGATTAATGGATAGGGTACTAAACAGCGCTTACAGGTCCCGCAGTGTGCATTTAAATGATTTTTTTATGTCTTTTTAGCTTATGTTCTTCCTTCTAGCACGTTTTAGTGATTAAATGTATGATGGTGAAATTGAAAGTGGGTGAACAGGACATGTTTATGTTTACAGAGTGCTTATTAAAAAAAAAAAAAAAAGACAATTTTAAGTTGCCGAGCCAAGCAGCTGTGATTCAGAAAATGCCAGAATTTGGTTCCATGTGGTCTTGCTTATATTTGGACATAGTTCTACATGCTTCCTCTACTCTTTATCTTTCCCTCCCTCTGACCTTGCTCTTCTTTCAATCCTAGACTTGATCCATGACTTCTCAGACAGATGTAAGTGGTTTGAATTTTCCTAGGCCAAAGATGGGATGAGTAGTGACACTTCCTATTGCTGGGAGAGGATGTTGTATACAGTAGCTGCAAACCGATGCATAGGTTCTTCCACCCTGCAACAGGGTCAGCTAACAGGTTATATCTTGAGATGAAGGTTGGCCATTTTGGAAGCGTGTTGTGCTGCAATAGCCAGTACACACAAAATAGGCAGCTTGTTCGTAGATCAGCAATAGACCAGTTTAGATGCCTTACGAAGACTGATGGCTATGCAGCTAACTCATTTTCTCATCCTTTCTTCATATGGCAGGTCTTCCGGTCCTCTGATCATCATTGTGGCCCTTCTCTGGACCCTTTCCAGCCTGTCTGCATCTTTTTTATATAGTGGGGACCAGAACTGAATGCAGTATTCTTTTTACTGCATGAAATACAGTATTAACTAAAATATATAACAGATATATCAGTACTTTGAACAGTAGTGAATCCAAAAGGCTGAACTGCAATAAACCACTGCTAGTATGACAACAGTATTTTACTGACACAAAACTATATTTACCTCAGAACTTGTTAAGAGAAACTGTCATATTTTGGGTGAGAAGGGATTTGTATGGTTTTGGAAGGGAATCAAGTATTTTTTCCTCTTTAAATCACACAATTTCCAACTTTGGAGCCAAGTTGTAAGTTCTGAAGAACTTCAGACCAGGTGCATGCAGTTACCTTTGTTGTGGTGACAGGTGCTCCTTTATGGAAATCCTGTGCTTAGCTCTCAGATAGCCTTCCTTTTCTCTTGAGTTTCTTTCTCAGTTATGCTTTTTACTGTTGGTTTTAAATACTGACCCAGCTGTAGCACTTTAGTGTTGCCATGGCTTAATATAATAGAGCATCTCTCAAAAGGATTTCTGCATCTCTTCTGCCCCAGCACTGCTGATTATGTTTTGAGCCTGCTGGTTTTTTTCCTTTTTCCACGGGTGTGGAACATTGCTTTCTGCTATTAGAGAATGACTAATACTACAACTACCTAAACATATAAAGTTACATTATACTTTGCTACTGCAGCCAGAGAGTGATTTAATCCTGCCTCGTGTTCCCTGTCTTTCTGATTTGTATCAAGCTGGAACTATACAGTTGATAGTGTCAGCTATGGCTATTTAAAATCATGGACCAGAACTCAAAATGTTGCAAGATTTTAAAAGTAGCTAAATATAGATGCATTTTATCTTTTACCTCCATTCTGTTACTTACAGATTTATGTTATGAGAAATCCTAGGTTTTGGGAATTATTAAACACAAAGTTCAGTAACGAAAGTGGACAAACTCATTTTTTTGCTTTTGTGAAAGCAGCTCTGGGGAAAAAGACCTAGGGGTCCTGGTGGACAGGAGGATGACCATGAGCCAACAAAGCGCCCTTGTGGTCAAGAAGACCAGTGGCATCCTGGGATGCATTAAGAAGAGTGTGGCCAGCAGGTCGAGGGAGGTCCTTCTCCCCCTCTA
>JAAGNO010005801.1:101349-112355 GCA_033439905.1 Ceryle rudis | reverse complement strand
ATAACATGAGTTTGTTTAAAAACATTAAAAATCCATTCTTTCTGGTTTTCAAAGGTGCTGCCTATTTGAATGCCATGTGTCACTGACATGCTAAAATTTGTGCCGTGTAGCCCTGCTGACAGCAGGATGTGCTGACACAGTGATAATGGCATCCACCAGTGTCTAAGTGTGCAGATTCCAGCAATTATTAATGCCATTGCAGCTAATGTGTACAGGGCTTAAATAAAGCACTTCCTAAGGCAACTGAGCCTTCCCTTCATTGGTTAAGCTAATTGGAAAAGGATTTCAAACAACACAATCCTCCCATCAACAATGTAAAGCTGCTTCACTTATGTTGACATACTTCGCTTTTTTCCTTTGTGGTTTTGTTTTGTTTTGTTTGTTTGTTAGTTTTTTCTTCTCTCCTCTGCTAGAGATGCCCAGGGTTGCAGTACTTCCAAGGAAAAGATATAATTACCTTGCTAAATTATTTTCACCAAATTATCCGTGGTGTGAATGGAGAATGAATTATATTTTAGGATGAGAAAAAATTGCGAAGGGGATGAATTCCCACTGACCTTAAGGGTGAGAACAGAGTCCTGTAAATAATGCTTTATTCTCTTATACTGTTACATTCATTCTCTGACACTTGCTCAAAGATACTTATCTGGAATGAACCTTTTCACTTTCCAATAAGCACATCTGCACAAAGTGTAAAGCAATTTGTCTCAGTGTGTTACTGAACAATTAGTAAAGGATGCACTTACTGCTGTTGTTTAACAGACAAACCATAAACTTCACAGGAATTTCTACAGGGCTCTCTGAATACTCAGTGCTAGATTTCCTCTCACACGCTCATCCTTGTAGGAACAGAGTGTCCTGCAAGAAAAAGCTTCCATTTAGAGAAGCTGGGGTCCTCAGCCCATCTACCACTTCTGGGTCAGCTTGGCCTTTTCAAAATAGGGTAAAAGAGAGTTTTCCTCTCATGGAAGTGTTTTTCGAATGGATATTGGGGTTTTTTTTCCTTCCCTAGTGCTTCTCTTGGACCATAAAAAAAAAAAAAAAAAAAATTCAGTCATTTCTGTAGAAAAACACACAAAAAAATGCAGCTGAAGGGAGGGGCAAGCTTGGAGGGGGTGTCAGTGCTGCACATCTCCCATGTTTTAGGCAAACCTCCCAGCTACCAGGTTGCTGTTGACTTTGCTCTCATTGTCTTTGGTTTTGATGGGAAATTCCACCTTACCTCCAAGGAAACCTTTCCCTAAAGAGGTCAGTCAAACCCAGTACATTGCCATATGAGACTACTCAGCCAGGAAACACTTCTGTCAGAAGAGTCCTGGACCGTTTTAATTCTGGTCTTACAGGAGTTGCTATACAGTGTCGAAACACAGTGGCTCTCTGTAGCAGTGTACTCTCTGGACTGGTTATTGAACTTTCTTGGGAAATAATCCTAAATTAGTCCCATAGAGACTGCCAGTTAAAGCACTGCCTGAGCATCCGCAGTGACTTCCCTTATATGATAATCCTCTGCTGCTGGACTAAAACTACTCCCAGGATTTTTAAGATCAGATGGGGTAGCGTGTGTTGTGCAGAGGTCTTGTGGGGTCCTTATTGGCAAATCCATCCCACAGATAACATGTTGTGGGTAGGCATGGGTTTGTGTTAGTCCAAGGTGAGTGCTTTACACTTGCATGGCCTCTGTAGTGTTCCAGAGCCCTGGCATCCTAACCCTTCATTGTCACTTGGATTTTTTTCATGTTAATGTCACAGGTAACCAGTCCACTCACTGTAGGGAACCTGGGCCACCAATGTTGCTAAATAGGTTTCTTGTGAGTTTACTCAGGACGTTTAATAAGCTGAAATGGCCATAAAATAACTTCCCATGAAAACTAATTGCTACTTACATATGCAAAGGTGGGAAGTGTACGTTAAAAAGGGGAATACAGGGATGAAAATGAGTCATTCCTCCCTCTAAAGGTCAATGTACTTCCATTCGTGAAATAGATTTAACATTCCAATTACATTTTTTAAATAGCAATGCATAACTTTTCATCCTCTGGCTAGGCGAAATATTGCTCCTGCACTGTGGCCTTCATCTAAAATTTTATTAACTTGCCACATGTATTCTCCCTGAAACTGTCTGCATTCACTACATACCAATGGTATTATAATGCTGAGGCAATTAGTCTTTACATCTTTATGATACTGCTACCGTGCACCTGACCTCATTTTCAGAAGGCACCCTTTGCCTAAAGATTAGAAAGAACTTCAGGACTAGATGAAGATGTAGGTTTGAAAGTGGACATTTTGTAAATGAAAATCAGATCTCCAAGCTGAAATCTGATTGTAGTAAGGTCTGCAGAATTCTTTCCATGTTATTTGTAGGTACTAGCATTTAATCAAGGTCTCTTACTTATTTTTCTTTCCATACTTTTTGGTTTTGTTTTTCTTTCAAAGAACAATGTTTGGAGTTGTGCCATACTGAGCAGAAATCTGTTGAAAGATGTCCCTCATTTTCCAGTTGCTCTCTGTTTTTCTCTCATCCTTGACTGTTATGTGACAGATACCTGAGATCTGATTTTGCTCTTCTGATGAATCAGTGTCAAAACTTGGTGCCTAAGACGGAAGTGTTGCAGTAGGGCTTCTGAAAGGTTTTTATTGCATTGTGAGTGGTTTTGCTCTTTTCTGCTGGGGTTTTGCTCTCTGCTTCAGCTGTCAGGCCAGCTTTGCCAGTCCAAAGCTTAAGGACAGGCCTGAGTTGCACGTGAGCTTACTCTAGACATGAACTAGTGCAAATTGAGGTTTTCCTTTTCTGCCTTTGGGTTATCATGGGTGCCAGTAATGCTGGTTACCAGTTGCTAAATCACAATAAATCCTATGTGTTCTTAGGAGCATCTTCCCCAGTCCTTCCTGCTCTAACTATCAGGTCTGTAGCACCTCCCTCTAGACCTCCATTAACTGGTGCTCTCCAGAAATGTGGATTTAGTCCACAGCGCCTCTTCTTGAACTGTAAATGCGTCTTGAAGAGGAAACAGATTGCCCAGTGATGGGTTTGCCTGGCTTCCTGGGCAGCATGATCCTTGGTTCTGCTGCTCTCCTGCTTGTTCCTGTCCAAGACACTTTCCTATTCCATCAGCCCCCAGAAAGTTCACAGCATATGACTCTCTTGACTGATGGTGCCTTGTTCACTGTTTCCAAGCTCACCACAAAAATTTAGGGCTTTGCAAATGTGTTGCCATTTATTTGTCAGTTACTGTTAGAAATGATGCTCAGTCTTCAGGTGGTTCACTGAAAACTTGCTGTGATCACTATTCCACATGGGTTTGCTTGGACCAGAGTTATATAGTGTTGCTGATCTTTGATGGGAGTCAGGATTACACACAATGTGTTTATGATTTCTAGGTCTATTTTCTGAAAATATTGTTTACCTTTAGGCTCAATTGTTCTTATGAATGTTCTTATTCGTAAGTGTGTTCAGTAAAATATCCAGAAGCAAACCCAAAAAGGAGCACAAGTATCAGTTTATTATGTTTATTTTTTTTTATTTGAATGAACATTTATGGCACATTTAAAAAAAAAGATGTTTTCTCTAAACTTGCTGTGCTTTTATTTCCCCACCCTTAAAAGCAAGGAATAAATACCTATAGCAAAGAACTACACTGGGAGACTGAAGTGTTTTATTATACAAATGCAAAATCAGAGGCAGTTTTGCAGTGTCTGATTGAATTGTATCCTGAAGTAATCTTGTCATTTGGTTCACTGCGCATCTCACATGAACGTGATGAAAAATACATGATTACATGATGGAAGATGAAATACGTGTTTGTGACAATGTTTGTGAATTAGGAGCCTCATCGTAGTAAAGGAGGTATCACCTTTTCAGTCTTATCAGTGCTAATTCATTTGGGGTGATGGTCTTCTGGGAGTTCAAGTTGTGATTTTCTTCTGAAATGGCAGCAAATTTCATGCTGTGCCTGGACGTTTCCTTTCATTGCTTTTCATACCAAAGCATCCACTTGGGCTCCCCAGAACTAGAGTACTGAGACTAGGAAATCTACTTTTTTTGGCACAAGTAGTTTACCTGACAGCAAACAGCAATTCAGGTTGCCTGCTTTCCAAATCTCTATCCACTGAGCCACAGCATCTGTTTCCTGAGAAGCCACTTCTGAGCTCAGTGGGGCTGCTGAGACTGCAGTGCTGAGCTAAGAAAGGTCCTTTACGAAATGTGCCACATTTGTCTTGCTTCCCTAATTCAGAAAAATTTGGTTGGAGAAAAATGTCATGGAAGCATAAATGCAGATTTGATAAGTCTGACCTTTCTTTTCTTGCGAACAATAAATGTCAGAAAGCTTAAAATGACAAGCTGGAATGGCTGGAGGTTATTTATGTGTTTAAATATTTAGGCAAGAAACACATTTTGAGACTAAAGTCTAATTTACATGAGTATTTTGATTTATGACTGAGACGGACGAGTAACTTCATGGTTGTCACTATCCTGCTTAGCGTGGCTACTCAGAAATTCCCTGTGGCAGCGCAGATAGGAATTGGATAGCTGTACTTGCAGAAGCTATATACTATGTTAGTTGTAGCGGAGGAGAATCATCTTTGCTTGTTAGTCGTGCAGGATCTATGACGTGGTTGAAGTGTTCTACCTGTATCCAGCAGGAAGAGCTAGTACCAGGCTACAAACAGACTTCAGACAAGGTTCTAACAGCAGGCATTTTAAAGAAAATGGCAAACTATTGTACAAAGATGGACTTGAGCCTGGCAAAACAGGTACTCAATGTGAAGTGATCCTTGTGGTTTGAAAACAGTATGTTGGTTACTATTTCACATTTATTTTTCCTTTTGCCAAATAATTTCAGTAGGTAGCTGCACGAATCAAGTTCTACTTTGACTTCCAACATAATTAGCTGTCAGTATTGAGTCTGTAGCAAGTTGACTGTGGCACAAAATGAGCAGGGAGTAGGAGAGAATCCCATGAGGAACTGGGCTCAGAAGAGAGGTTGCGTGTATACACAGCTCTGCCATTACGTGTTGCGTGATGTGAAATACTTCCCTTTGTGGCAGATACTTCCTTTGCAAAGCAGGGGTGATTTTGGCTGCTTTTAAACTCTGTCAGTAGAAGGTGCTATTTTTTGTGGATTACTAGTGCTTTTACTTTCTAAGAATCTCAGTGAAGACACTTAAGGTGCAGTCTGAACTCTCAGATTTCTAAGGGAAAAGCTAAAAGACCCTACTGTATTGATTTATTCCCATCTCCGGTGTGCTAATCATAGGACAGCTATTTCCTTCACTTCAGTGATAGCAAACTTCTAAAACTCAAAAATGGCATCAGTTTCATTTGAAGCTACAAAAGATGAGTTTCTGTTTGCTTGGGGTTTTGCATTTTTTGTTTGTTTCTTTGTTTGTTTTTGTCTGTTTTGGTTTTTAATTACAAGCTCTGCCTTTGATTATTAAAACAGCACCTGTCTTGAAGCCAAACAGTGAAATTTAGACTTTGAATTTGAATAATTTGTGAGGTTTTGATCAGGGCTACTTGTAGCCCTATGAAATGTGAGAGAGAGGTAGAGGCTGTGATTTCTCAGCCTGTGGCCAGCTGGCCAGGGCACACTTAAGCAGCTTCAGCTGGTCCCTGTCTCCATTTGCAGTGAGGATCTGCAGGTGTTGACTGTTGTTGGCTAGTGGGGGCTGCTGAACACGCTAAGTGCTGGCTGCTCTGGGAATGGAAAATACTGTGGAGATGCTGCGATAAAGGTTTGTCCTTTATGGTTTCCTGCTTAAGGTATCAGAAATTAATGTATAATGGGGGATTTGAGATCGTTTAAAACTTCAGTGGCCTACCTGTTTTGTCCTGGATTACAGATGGCAAAGTGGAGATACTAGGCAGGAACCTTTCATCTAGATGGTTCTAGAAAGATGGGGCATTCCGCTTATAACTTGTCTCTCGTAACTCTTCAGTTCGGTTTGCAAGTCTCAAAAGTCTTTCAGTGGTAGTCTGATGTTTACATCAAGGCAGAAGACCTACCTTTCCTGCCCAAAGAAGGGCATATGCTGAATACCTTTCAGACTGGGATTTTCTCTGTAGCAGGTAAAGAAGTAGGTGCAGCTTCTTTCTGCAAGCTTCTCCCCATTTTCTTACTGACAAGCAAGTCTCTTTGGTCTCATATTTTACACAACCTTGTGATGAAAGAAAGCCATGACTCTGTCTCCAAGTCACAAGCTGGGCAAAGGGAGACAAGGTGGTTCTGTAGAAGGTGAAGAGCAGAGAACACTTGGTGGTAAGTGCAGGAGGGAAAAAGCAGAGATGCTGCAGTGGTGAGTGGGGGAGCACAGTGTGATAGGGCTGTGTGTGAATTCTTGTGCTATGTATTCCTTGATATCCCTTAGGAAAAGGTAATACTTGTCTAAGTACATATTGAATGATGTGCATCAGTAGGCACATCAGAAATGGTGTTTCTCTGTATGTTATGCTCTTTCTAAGATTTTTATGTTATTGAAAATTTCTTTCCAGCTCAGTTTTGAAAGCTTGTGTGGTTCTCCTGAATGCAGTCACCACAGTATCTGTGACTTCACCTATTAAAATCTGTGGTGATCCTTCAGAGCTCTGCAAGTGGCAGCAGACCTCTAATTACAACCTGTACATTGGCATTCGCCTGCTGTTGCTACTGGCCCGTTAAGTAATGGGCTATCTCAGATGCATCAGAATGTCTGGGCTTTTTATAGCCTCTTTCATGTTAGATTCTCAAAGTACTTTAAGCCTTATCACCCTGGTGACAATGCTAAGCATTATTATATCTATTTTACAGATAGATCATAGAAGCTGGGGATGGAAGAAACATTATTTGATTATGTTAGACTGCAAGTGCTGAATACAATTTTCTCATGTAGTATATACTAAATAGTGATGTCTCTCTCTGCTTCAGCCAAAAGGCCAAGAAAGAAAAGGAAATAGAGTTGAGAGGCTCTGTAACTCACTGGGAATACTTTAGCAGTTATTGGCAAAAACACCCTCAAATCTTCTCTACTCCACACTGTGTTTGTGACACTCATCTTTCATATACGTCTCGTTTTGTCACACTCCATACTTTTTACGATGTTGTTTGCTTTTTGGTTTTGGGAGCATCTTGTGATCTGCCAAGCCTCTCCCTATCTTCAGACCCTGTGGCCTTTCGGTTTGTAGGGCAGCACATGTCAGTATTAGAGAGTGTGATGCAATGGTTATTTCTGAGGGACATTTCATTATTGATGCTAATTAAACTTGAAACTAATGAGAAAGGATTACTTTTCAGGGCTGGAGAGGAGGCCGGAATAGTTATTATAGGTTAATTATTCTTCTAAAAGACTCGGTTTAAGTAACAATTCATTTTCTCAACTTTTTTTTTTATGTTGTACAAGAGCCTTGTTTGAAGAGGATTTGAAATATAATTGCTGCACTGACCTCATCTAGCTCTCAATCAGTAATCTCCTTCCATCAGCAAAAGGTTAATAAAATCTTTAAGGAAAGAAATTCTGTACCTTATCTATGTGTAGACAATTCAGAATAGGTCTCCGTGCAAGTATTTCCTATTACCCTTCTGCATGATTTCTTCAGCATGGTTTTCAGATTTGACAAATGGCATATTCCAGAAAGCTTCCAAATTTAATGGTTGCTTTGCAAAACACGTGAATTACAGAGGCGGAGAGTGGGTCTAGTCAGGGCTGGTTTGAGAGCTGGCAAGTAAGTCAGAACATGCTTCCCTTTGTTTTGAAAGGACTGGAGTCGGTGATCAACCTTAAAAACCTCTCCTCACTTTACAGGGCACTGGGGTGTCCATGTGATGATTAGTACTTGCTGAGTAACCAAGTAAAGGAGGAGATGAGGCTCATTTTACATAGAAGCCAAGGTCTGTTTCTTGCTGGCAAGCAGTATGGCTTTTGGCAGGGAGGACACGCACCGGTCCCCTCTGCTCCTTCCCAGCTCTCGTGTTCTTCCTTTGGCTCTTTGTAGAGATGAGTAACGGCTTCAGACTTTTGCAATACTGTGCTACAAAAAGGAGAAGGGAGAGGTGGACTAGTGACATTGTGAGTGCAGAAAGCTGAATAAAATGTTTGTGGGCAGGGAGGATATCAGTCTTTATTAGCCGTAAATGTTACGGCAGCTTACGTGCTCCATTAAGCAGTTGCCTGATGTCTTCTGTGAGGACGCCTGCTTTGCAGATATGGAACTCCAGTATTAACGTGAGGGCTGTGAAAGAAACTGCCTGTTCTTGAAGGTGATGCCATGAGCAACAAGAGCTTAAATGGCTGGTGGGAGGTTGCAGCCCCTCAGTCCTGGGACGATTTGCCTACGAAGTGCATGTTCCAGTCTGAGATGTGACCCTGTCTTAACAGGGCAGCGTTCACCAGTCCCGAGCTCAAGAGTTATGTTCTCCATCTGGGCAGTGGTATCACATTCAAAGACAAAACATCATCTGAGTAATCACTCTTGCCACAGGACTCTGCTTAGGCTGGCTCGTAGGATTTTGGATAATATTTGAAGTGCTGAGTCCTTTTTATAGCTAAAGTTTTAAATCATGCAAAGATTGATCAAAAGCTGAATGTTTCCTTCTCTGCCTTGCCAGCCTACTGTCCTTTATCTCCTGAAACAAAGCAGCATTAACTTTTAAGATCTGATTCGATAACATTTTATGGATAATAATTATGACTGATATTAAGCCTTCGGCAGCCAGTCTGTATGGAGACTTAATGTATTGAGGTTTATTACCAGTGTAACCTATCTTTTTACATCGGTTGTAAAGCAGTATCAACTATACCAAGAAGAGAAAAAAGAAATATCAATGAACTATTTGCCTTTGCTTCTCTGCAGGGTGTTCATGTGCTTGCTATTTAATATTGCTAGCACAGTGGGAGTTTGCTGGTGAAGAGTTTTTGTTTACAGAGTCTGTTTGCACAACTGCAGAGTTGTGATGAATGAATTAGTGAATGAAAGAGCTGCAACAATCTTATGCTGGGAAAAGGAATCCATCAGTGGATAGACCCTGGAGACCAATTGATCTTCCTTTCCATTTTAATAATAAGTGTAAATTCACAATTTTGGGGAGATGCTGTTTAGAGACAAGCTCCACAACTTCCTCTGAGGTTTATCCCAATAATGGAAGTTCTTGAATGTATGAAACTTATTTAGATGTCCCATATTAGGGATTTTTTTTCTTTTTTCAGAAGTTTCCCACTTTGGTAGTTTCTAAGTGCTGTACGCAAGTGGCCTACTTATAAATTAAAATGTGAGAAAGGAAACTCACAGTAGTTTTCATACAGGGTCATCATGAAAAGTTTTCCTGTTGTATTGACACTGAAAAAGTCACCTGAAGGACCCGGGACTGGATTCTTGCTCAGCTGAACCTTGTGATTTTCATACATCGTTAGCTGTAACTGTACTGTATAGTTGCCTTTTTTGCCTTGCTCCTCCTCATAACTTTCTGTATAAGAAAATCTACCTCCCTGATAAGTTCAAATAAGATGCTGTCTGCTTGTGTCCTTTTTGCCTTTTTGATGGGAAAGCAGAAGGGAATTCTAAAGTGCTCTGGGAGCTACATGGAGGCCTTGCTTTGACATCTCTAAATATGTGAGTAATGGGGTGCTTAGAACTGATTTTACGTGTGATGGATGCTCAACAATAAGGAATCACAAATTGTGGGCAGCAGAGCTTGGAGAGGAGAGTTGCTCAGCAAGATTAATGGGAAGGGAGACCTTTAGTGTAATGAAAGACACAGTTCAGGCTTGAAAACAGACAATGACACACTAGATCAAATCTTGAGGAGCTGGACAGTCAGGTTCCCCCTGCAGCCAGTAATGCTATGCATTTGTAGAGCCCATTCCTAGGTATGGAGCAGAGAACAGCTGCAAGGCAAATGCGCTGTAATTCTCACGTCACCCCCAAGTGAGTACACTGGTACACCAGGGCATCAGATTGTCTAAGGGCTATCTGTCAAGCTGGTGACAGGGATGTTGAAGGAAACCTAGAATTTTCTTTTTATTCTAAGAAGCCCTGTAAGAAAAATGGGATGAGACTGCGGTAGAACATACCTGGGTCTGAGCACTGCAGGGTTTCTTTTCAGATTCTTTTAAATATCTCATGAACGCTTGGTATATGGTTGAGGCTGAAGTCGGGGGATCTTCCTTGGATCTCATCTAGCCAGATGTTCCTGTGGAAATGAAAATTCATGACCTTAGACGAGTCATGAAAGTGAAACATAATTAAAAAAAAAAACCCTTAGGTTCCCTTTCAATTAGATAGTTAATAAAAATTTAAAGGCATATTTTATTACTCGTAGAAATACCAAGTTTAAAAGACAGCAAATATCTCTATATTTATTGGAAATAATAAAAAAACCCAACAGGTGAAAGTGTAGTTCATCTTTCCCTTCCACTGTAAGTTGCAAGCTGTTATTAACTTTGAATACCATGACTAAGGGGGTCATAAGCAGGGAGCAGAATAAGCAAAACATTAGTGGAGTTGGCAACAGGATCATTGTTGTGACGGCAACTGTTATCCTCTGTCTCTGCAAAGGTTAATAATGTGTGGAAATGAAGCCAGCAAACATGTAAAATATATGTAAATATAGGGAACAAACCAGCAAATAATAACTGGGCCAGTAATCAGATGCAGAAAGCCTTATCTGTAAGTCCAGTGGCTTGAAAGATGGCAATGCTGGTAGATAAACATTAAGAGGACTATGAAGCTGAGAATAAATAGAGCAATATCCTCTAAAGAGTAAAGAGCTGGAGCATAAGACCCTGGAAAGACATTCAGGACTTATTGCTTGAGAAAGATCCCTAAAGCTGTCAAGCAGATGTGCAGCTGGTAAGTAGATGACTCGCTGGGACGTGGACTGAAATGGTAGAAGAAATAAATCAAAAGGGATTGCGTTGGTATAACCGAAGGCAGTATATTACTTTATGTTGAAATATAGTGTCCTGTGGAGAAAGCAATGGCTGTCATCCCGTAAGAATGATCAGACTGAGTGGAGGCAAGCCTCAGATTTAGG
>JAAGNO010005801.1:73366-96298 GCA_033439905.1 Ceryle rudis | reverse complement strand
TAATTTTTTTTTTTGAGATTTCTTTTCACATTAAGATCAGCAAAAGCTCTTTATGGAAAGCCTGATTAAAAATGCACTTCCTCCTAGGAAAGAAAAGAAAAATAACATTTTCAGCATCAAAAGAGATTGCAAAATTATAATGAAAAAAATGAAATGAATTTTGAAGACTATGCATGCAGGAAAGTAAGTAAAAGTGACCTCAGGGCTTTCTGCTGTTTGTAAAGTAGTTTATGGATTTTTGAATAGACATCCGCTAAGAATGTAGGTAACAAAGCCTCTCGGAGACAAGAATTGTTCTATATTGGGATTAGCTTCATGAAATTGATGAAGCTAGCTAATTTCTTTGTGAAACTTATCCTTGTCTATATATTTAAAATAAAATTAAAAAAACCAAACAAACTAAAAAAACCCCAACAAAACAATAAAAAACACCAAACAACCTCTCCAACCCAAACAAAAACCCAACAAAACCACAAGAAACTGCTGTTTCCTTTCGGCTGTATGCTGTCAGCATTGCTGGGAGTGGAAGCACAGATGGCTTCCAGCTCTGTTGCAGACCTTTGCCTCCTAGGATCAGACTGGGGAGCTGGCAAGTCAGGCTGTGGAAGCACAAACACTGCTTCCTTATTTTGCTCTTTTGAGATGGGTTTGTGGTGTTCTGTGGTGGTATAATCAATCATATAACTGCTTACATTCTACCTGAGCCTTAACTCTATTAAGAAAACAGAGAAAAATCTCAGGAAAAGGAGTCATTTCTCCTTTGGCCTTTTTGACATTGTACAAAGGGTATAGAAGAGGAGGATTCCAGTGGCTTCAAGTGTTACCTTCTATATTGCATGGGACCAAAATCTTTTCAGATGGTGTCCTTTTTATAATTTGTTTACAGTTGAGGTCTTCAGAGAAAAGTAAATCTGGCAAGATAGTCACCTTTTGACCAATGGATGGGTCTCTGAGCAACCTGGTCTAGTGGGAGGTGTCCCTGCCTGTGGCAGGAGGGTTGGAACCAGATGATCTCTAAGGTCCCTTCCAAGCTAAACCATTCTATGATTTTCTGATTTTTGACAGTCTGAATTGTTTGTGAGCTCTTAGCATTGAACACTTCTCCGTCTAACCTTCATCTGTTACCATCCCCTCGTCTGTTACCTCCTCAAACATTCTTTCAGATACACATACATTTCACAGGAATAGATGATGTTCACTGTCCTTAGCAGAAGATAATGATGCTTCCCCAAGGCCTGTGTTTTATAAAGTGTGGTTTGCATCCGGAGGTGTGTCTAGCATTTGACTCAGAGCAATGCATTCCGTACCTGTAAGGCAATGGTGACTGCCTTTCCGGTGTCTTTCATCAATCATTTAAGATGAGTTGTGTAAAATCCACCTGACCCTTCTATAATAACTAGGGGCAAATAGCTTTGAATTGTCATTTTGATAAATTTTGGAGTATTGGCAGTGTTATGGGCTAAGGAGCCAGGCATCCAAGCCTTTCATCTGTCAGTGTCACTGTGAAATACCTTAAAGGAACAGGGGGAAATGTGTCCTGGCGATCCAATAAATCTTACCTCCATGAATGAGTGGATTTTGCGTGGTTTCATAATCTACTGAACTCTAATAGCCCATATCCTTTGCTTCAAAAATAGCTGTTGGAACAAGGTGTTTGATGAGCCTGTGTATTGTTTTTCTGCAACCCCTTAGATTTTTTTTTTGTCAATGAATGACTTTCAGTGGTGAATGCCATAGCAATTATTGACCTATGTGGTACATTCATGGTTTTAACAAATGCAATCAAAACTAATTTTTTACTGGATGAATGCATCAGCAGTCTCTTCCTCATGTTTCTCAGTAGGATATAATACCAAAGGCAGTCAGAACACTTTTCACAGTAGCATTGCAAGAAGAAAATTAAAACTAGGTGAAATAATTTTTATTATATGTGTTACCAAATAACATGCTGGTTTTAGCATCCTCTATAATGCCAACCTCATGGTTGGGGCCTATGCTGATACATTGTTCAATCTATGGAGCTACTGTGTGTTACTGTTTTCAACGTTGACTGTGTAGTGTTTTAGCACAAATTAACAGTTGAGTTCATAGCTTCACATGCCATAGTTTAAATGAAACACAAATAAATAAAATTATTTTAAATTAAAGCAAGCTTCAGTGATAAGAGAGGATAGCTTGTGGAAGCCCAGTAGCCTTTTTCTACCCACTGTAATGGGATTTCATAGTGCTTTGAAAGCTAGTCCCACCAAGTAAATGACTGCTGATGGAGGCCATTTTTCAATCACTAAAAAAATCCCTTAGCTCTGCTGAGGTCTGACTCTTGTTTTGCCAGCTGTGTTACCAGGTCTTTTCTTTTTTGGGAGAAGGCAGGCAAGGAGAGGAAGAGCGGAAGGATGAGGAGGAAGGATAGTGATACTGCTTTGCTGTTACTGCGTTAGACTGTCATGTAAGGTCATTTCCCATTTCACAGGCTATTTCTAGCAAAATGGGAATGGGTGGTACTGCAAACCCCCCAAATCAAGTCTATACGTAGGAATTGTGTGTGAAAAGACTCTGGCTTCTAGCTAAATGCTTTGTAGGGTATCAGATTAGGAAACAGCCCATTATTTTAATTCTATTAGGTGTATCTAACACTAGACTGTTAACCGTTCTCTACAGTTTCATATTGGGTCACCACAACCACTCCACAGTACTGAGGCTGGGAGAGCAATGTCCCAAAGGTGTTGTCCCAGAGAAGTTGAAGGAGTTGGGCAGGGGCAGTGAACAACGCAGGAAACTGTGTAAAGAGATTTCTGAGCAGATGTGAGAGCGCAGAAGTGACCAGTTGGGCTGCCAGGTAGGAAAGAGAGTTTCTATGTCAGCTTTTGTTTCTGTTCCACCGAGATAGTGGAGCCAGGGTTTCTTAGTAAGCTTCAGACTTACTGTGCGTGTATTTTATGGATGTGGTATGTGTCCTTGTGCTGCGAATGGCAGATGTTTCTGGGTGCTGCCTTCTATCTGAGGAAAGATCCTGATTTGCCCAAGCATCTCCACATACCACTGGTGCAACAGGGATGGGTATCTTCTACCAAAGATAAGGATCCCCTGTGCTCTGAAAGCCTGGGCAAACAGCACTTTCTTGATACGTACCTGCAAAAAATACCCGAGACAAAAAATAGTGTCTTTACCAGGAAAGATAAGGTAAAAGGTATCACAATGTCATTTGAGAGGAGATTAATGCTGAATTTAACATAGCTTCATCTTAAGCCAATGTTAGTACAAACACAACTGTGTACAGTTTTTTGCACTAATTCAACTTTTTTTTTAACTGATAACTTAGATTTGTGTGACTTTGTGTTTTCAAAAATGAGGCTGCCTAATTTCGTAGTGAATGAGAAGTTCATGGGGTAACTTGGTAGTAAAGAGCAAATCGACCTGTTATTGTGAATAGAGTTTAAAAAAGGCTTGACTTGAGACAAATATGAAGAGGCACCAGCAGTATTCTGTCACTGCTGACGAATGGCAGGTGGCCGCAAGCCTGACTGCTTCTTTTTGGTTGCTGCTAGTGATTTGTAGGCAGGTGGGTGAGAACGTTAAAGGCCTGACACATGGAGTGACAGATATCCTTAGTGCTTGTGTGCCCAATGCAATGGCATGGCTTAAAATAGAGCCAGCTGCATGCATAATTAAGGAGAAATAATTGCAATGCACTTATGTAAATTATCTTGTGCTTCTTATCATCCTGCCTCTCCCCTAAATGTTTCCATCAGGAAGGTCCCCTAGTCAAAGATTCACCTGATCGGTGAGAAACACTAAAATAATGTTTGGAACAAGACAAAAAAGAGTCTTGTTGTGTCGAAGAGAAAAACAACAACATAATCTAAGAGAAGTATGTGGCTTCAAAGTAGACGGAGTCAATGTTCACAATCTGGCAGTTTTTTATATGGACAAAAAAATAATTTTAGAAACCTGCATGTGAATTTGGTAGTTATGTCATTCTCGCCGTCTTGTAACTCAACTAAATATCTCATATTTCTGCTAGATGAAATTCTGCCTACATAAGCTTTTTTCATTCAGCCCGTTAGAATCATACTGGCAAAATATAACTGTGAATTTAACCTCATTTCTGTTTGTACTAATTACAAGTTGTATTGTATTTTTACTTTATTTGAGAAGAATATAAAAACTCTATTCCATATGTCATGGTTTTATAATATGTCTCCCAGATGACTGTTCTGGATGCATCTGGAGTATTTTTTTTTCAATAAAATATTCTTTCACTCTCCTTTTCTCATATCCCCCTTTCTTTATCAGTTGAATAAAACTCTGTATATAGCTCTAACAGATTGATGTATTTCCAGATCAGTGATGACTCCACGCATCAGACTCAAAACCAGTAGTCCAGAAGCTGGTGGACGTATTTCACCACTTGGGATGTTTGTACATTTTTCGCATTGGCCATTCACTCTTCTCAGTATATGATTGACCACATAGCACAGAATATAATTTTCAAAAGCTCTGATGCACCTTAGGTTCCTAAATCCTGGACTTCTTTTGCAGAGCTGTAACACAAATGGTGGTATGACCAACTCCTTTCTCCAAGAACATATTCTTGCTTTTATAGGACTATTTTTAGGAGCAACAAGGAGTTGAATCACCCTCAGCTCACACAGTCTTTGGACTCTGCTGAAACCACTTTGGAGAGTGCGAGCTGTGGTGGTGATGGTCTTGAACAACTGCCCATTATGCTTGTCACTCGACCTAGTGTTAAATATTGAATGTGCCACTTGGCAACTATCAGAAGTTGATAGTTTGTAACTATCCCTGATCTAGTCTGGATTGAAGCTCATACTGTGCAGTTTGTTTCCTGTCTATAAGTACTTCTCTGGAACGCTAGAAATGTGCTTGCAGGGCTGCTGTTCCAACACGAGAGAAACGTGTCAGCTGCACCATCTCCCTGCAGAAATCCATCCTCTTTCCCCTAGGCTGCAGTGCAACAGGGCAAGGAACAGGGAAGGCAGCAAAGCAGAAAAAAAATAGCATAAAGCAGGAGATGCACATCTGCTCATTCTGTGCTACTCTTTATAATCAAAGCCCTGGAAAGAAGTAAAACATCAAGCAATATATGAAGCATGACCATTGATTTCTATTTAATAGTCTCTACCCTTTCCTCACTTAGGAGCAGCTGAATTCAAAATATTTATGGTTGGCTGTACAGCAGTTACTGGAATAAGCCTTTCCCTGCGCCTTTTGTGTTGCAGTGTCCTAAAATGCAGAGCTTGTGAAACTTCAGAATGTATTTGAGAAAGATATAAGATGTGGTGTAATCATGTGAAACTCTGAGGTGGGAAGAATTCCTCTCGTGCAGCAATTATCAAGTAAATCTATTCAGTGGTTCATTGACCTCACTTTAAAGTTGATTATCTCTCCTTGGAGCCATTATTGTTGGTCTCTACGTGCAACTCTTTTTGAGGTCCAGGGAAGAACCTTTTCCCTTGAAAGCTGGCAATACATTGAAATAATTGAGCCACTGTGTAAGTGCAGTATATTGTGGGTATGGAGTAGTAACTCCTGAATGAATACAGAGCATGGAACCACTAATACCACATTTTAGTACATTATACTGGGTAAAGCATAGCATATACTAAAAGTCGATGTGTAAAAGCTACTGAAAGGATTAATTTAAATGCAGTATTTTCAACAGGCATCTTATAGCGCTCTAATATTATAGGAGCCCGGATCACAGTGTCTGTAGAAAACATTGCCCAAAACTTTCCACTTATAATGTTCTTTGATTGCTTACAATTTTCAGCTTTTTAAAGCTTAAGAAAAGAGAATTCTCCATGCTGATCCTCTGCCAAGGACTCTTTTTGACTAATGTTTCAGCTAGGACATCTTATCCTCTCGCAAAAATAAGCATATTAAGGTGTTTTATTATGGGAAGCCTTGAATTCTAAAGAAAGTGATAACCAACTCCCTGCACTCTGAGCTGGGAAAGATGGAGCTAGCGTTGCCATGGAAGGACTGATGGGCAATGTCAGCAGCAGTAAAGTCTCACTACTTACAGTATAAATAAAGCACGAGGAAATGTTTTGCCAAGCTGTAAGTTTGCAGATGATACTAAATTGAGCAGAAGTGTTGATCTGCTCAATGGTAGGAAGACTCTGCAAAGGGATCTGAACATGTTGGACCAACGGTCTGAGGTCAATCGTATGAGCTTTAACAGGGCCAAGTGATGGGTCCTGCACTTCGGTCACAACCTCAGGCAATGCTACAGGGAATAGTGGCCGGAATGTTGCCTGGCAGAAAAGGACCTGGGGGTGCTGGTGGACAGCTGGCTGAACATGAGCCAGCAGTGTGCCCAGGTGGTCAAGAAGGCCAATGGCATCCTGGCCTGGATCAGAAACCATGTGTCCAGCAGGAGTAGGGAAGTGATTGTGCCCCTCTACTCGGCACTGGCGAGGCCACAGTTTGAGTACTGTGTTCAGTTTTGGGCACCGCAGGATAAGAAAGACATTATGGTGCTGGAGTGGGTCCAGAGAAGGGCAACCAAGCTGGAGAGGGGTCTGGAGAACAAGTCTTATGAGGTGTGCCTGAGGGAACTGGGATTATTTAGTCTGGAGAAGAGGAGGCTGAGGGGAGACCTTATCACTGTACAACTACCTGAAAGCAGTTTGTAGTGAGATGGGTGTTGGTCTCTTCTCCCAAGTAACTAGTAATAGGTTGAGAGGGAATGGGCTTAAGTTGTGCCAGGGGAGGCTTAGGTTAGACATTAGGAAAAATTTCTATACTGAGTGATGAGTCATTGGAATAGACTGGCCAGGGAGGTTGCGGAGTCACCATCCCTGGAGGTGTTCACGAAACATGTAGATGTGGCACTTCAGAACATGGTTTAGTGGTCATTGTAATGTTAGGTAGATGGTTGGACTTGATGATCTTGGAGGTCTTTTCCAGCCTTAATGATTCTGTGATCCTTTGGAGTTCTGAAAGGTTGGTGACACTTTTAAATCATTGTATTGATTAAAAAGAATTGCTTGTTCAATAAGTAAAATATGCAAAACTCATGTAAACTGATTTCCACATCACACAGTGATTGTTAAATCTTTGAACATAGTTGATCTGTATGATGGATTTATGTATGATATATGTATGAAAACATAATGTAGATGGAACCAGTGGATTTGACAGAATCAATTTAGTCGGTCACTAGTGTTTGCTTGGCTTTTGTGTGTACGTGTGTTTTTTAAGGTTGGAATGAAGTGAAAGTGCAAAAACATCTCTGTTAAGGACATCTGCAGATACTAATGAGACTAAAATCAATCAGTCTGATTTAGGAAAAGAAGTTGGGCTTCCATCTCATGTAATTTTCTGAAAATTTCATCCTTGAACTGCAGGGACAGAAACAGTTTCTTCAAAAGGGAAGTGATTTTTGTGGTGTGTATGCCTATGTGTCAATGTGCCCTGTGTATAACAACACACAGTGCTTTTTTTTTTCCCCACTCCACTTTTGTTGAGCTAGATCTGACACTGCATTTGCCACAGAGTATATGAATATGGACAGCTTTTGCTGTGTCTAAGAGCAAAGGATCTAAAAGGTCACTGCAGCCATGGATGTTTCTTCTTCTTATTTCAGATAATTTAAATTTGGACATTTATTCTTCTTATTTCAGATAATATTTATTTATTGTGTTCAGAACTTTGTTAAATGCTTCTCAGGAGCTTTTAGTACATAGTTTACCATTTTGAAGTTTGACTAATACTGTAGTTTCCAGTTTATATAGATAATCTATTTAAACAGTGCTAATAACTGAAGTATCTGAAAGTTTGTCCTCGCAAGTCCAATTGCCTGTTCGTGTACTGAATTTGTCTGTAAGAAAATTGGAGCCCTAAGCTGGATACTATTAAATTAACCCAGTTTCTAATCTTCCTACGTGCTTTTAAATAATATATTAGTCCAGGAATTATTTGGGCCTAAGTGTTAGGCATTAATGTATAAATTCAGTCTATAATTCATTAATCAGATGAATAATTTCCAGAATATCAACAGAAGTAAAGAAGATCTTAGGGGACATGTGTTTATATGCATATGGACAGTATAATGTATAAAATTATCATCCTAATATCCTATTGTGACTTGTGTTTGATACAAATACTACACAGCATGCAGCTGAACATTAGCCTCTGCTCTCTGCTGCCTTTTTTTCTATTGAAGCACATATAAGTAGCCTAAAATAGGTTGAAATCTCTAGTGATTAGGATAATCAGCCATGTAAGATTTTTAGAGAGTTTCTTGAAGTTAAGGCTAAGTCTGTCTCCCAGTAGGAGACACTTCCTTTTGGGTGTCCTTGTTTTCTTTCATTTATTTGTTTATTTAGCTTGACTTGTGTAACTGGCTGTGCTTTCATTTTGTTTTCCGAACCCTCTGAAATGTTCTTTATTCATGAAAAAGGGATACATCTTTCTCATTCGATATATATTTGGACATGCTGAAGGTTCTGTGACCTTCTATATGAAGATGGATCATTCTGTATCATCTTGAATGCTGTTTCCAACCTTAATTCTATGATCTTTTTTTCTTTAACCCATCCTTCTTTGGTGAAATAACCTTTCCCAAATGCTACCCATACCTCTAGAAAAAGCGCAGCCCCTTAAATGCATAGATTGCCTTCTTAAAGTACTTAAAACAGCTTCTGCAGAAGCTGTGAATGCGAAAGAGACCTAATCTGACTGGTGGGCAGTTGCGTTCTTGAATCATGCACTGAGGTCTTATTGATCTTGTGGCAACTTGATGATCACTTTTGAAGGTCAGGCTAAGGAAAAAACTATCTGGTCAGATTTTGTCTTATTACCTTAAGGAGAGGCATGTGAGCCTGCAGCTGCCCTGTGGTATACTCTGAAGTAAGTCATCATAACATCTTGTGTCCCATTGTCTCTGGTGGCTATAACTTTATCATTTCTTTGAAGTGTTGTGAGATTTTTGTCAAGTTGAACAGAATTATTGAAAAATTTGGCTCTGTACAGTACACAGTCAAAGGTATTAAGGGTTATGTATGGCTAGCCAGAAAATAGTTGAGAAAATTTCTCCCAGATAGGGACAGTCCTTAGAGATATTCTATGTAACATTTTAACCTGGATAAAAAATTGGAACCCCTGAGCAGTTGGTCTGAAAACTGGTTTCTCCTACTTGTCTACAGACCATGTATCCTTCTGCATGGTATATGAAATGCCATAGCCACCTTTCTGTGAAAACCAAAAAATGGCAATGACTCCCCGCTTCTACATCCACCCTGTGGTCCCAGTCTAAACTGGGATTAAGGAGGCATGAAGAACTTCATTCTGTGTTTATTAGAAAAATGGCAAGCGAGGTGTCAACAAAAGGTGTAAGTGCAGCTCAGGCTACCTGTGCATGCAAAGATAAGCAACGCACGCAGGTGCTTGAATGTGCTCTCTTGTGTGAGCATTTCAGATTTTGCTTTTTGCAAGCTACTCAGAATGCATTATTTCCTTCCAGTTGCCTGTTTTTGGAAGCTTAACTGTCATGTGAGGAATTTAGGCTTTTTCTGAACAGCTAAGTTTCTTTTGATTTTCACTATTTGCATATGACTCAAAATTTAGATTAGGAGCTTACTAGAAAAAGGGATGTACTGGAGTTCTGTTTGATATATAGTGGGAATTGAACACATAATTTGCTTAAATGCTTTTATGATTTTTACATCAAAAGCTACTTCTGAAAAGCAATACGTAAAACCTGGGATTTGAGTGAGATGGGACTGAATGTACAAATATTAGGAGGTCATTTTCTGTGCCCAGAGTGACAAAGATTATGGTAAAAACAAACCATTAGAGTTCCAAGAAATCAGGAAGGGAAAGAATTAATAGCCAGATCTGTGTCACAAAAACATGCTGTGTAGTAAACTGTGCAGAAGTTGTCTTCAATCAATTTTTAGTTCAGAAAGACTTGCTGTTATCCACGGACTGACATTAGTTCAAAAGATAACAAATGAGATTTGAATGTGTCATGATCTGGTTAGCTCAGTGACATTAGACATTTCAAATCAGCGGTGAGATCTTGGTCTTCATCCTCCTTTCCATTCTGAGCACGAAATAACCTTCTGAGGGGTAGTTTCCTTAAGTGAATCCAAGTGGCAACCTTTGAGAATAGTCTTGGTCTTGCAAAAAAATAGTCTTAAATGGATTCTTCTAGTCTGAACTATTTAACATCAACAGATGTTATGAAATATCAGTGGAAGTGGCCTAGAATGCAGATGGAACATGTCATTTTCCTCTCTCATTTCAGGTAGTATAAAATATGTTTGAAATTCAGCTCTTCCCCCAGGTTAAATTGATGTAATCTTATGAGATTTGAATTTTTACTGGGTTGGGGTTTTTTTTCCTGTCTTAGGTTTCTTCCCTTTTTTTTTTTTTTTTTTTTTTGAGCCAGTACGGAATTAGCAGGGTTAAAGTACTGCAAGGAAAAGTTCCTGCTTTCATTGAAGGATCTCAAAACACTTGAATAATTAATGGACCCTCATTACAGTTCTATTAGGTAGGTAGATTATATAAATGTGTAGACTACGGCTAAGTGATTTACCTAGGATTACTGAGTGTGGCTTTGTAAAGCTGACTTTCCTGTTGGTACTGTTAATTGAACAACCATGTTCTCATCTGATCTCATGGTATCCCTGGTTCTTCCAGAACTGAGGGGGTGGGAGGAGGAAGTTCACTAGTGAGGTCCTACTGTACCTTCTGCTGAGAGATGACTGTGGGGAGGTCTGGATGAAAGTTTCTTGGAGCTGGCCTGAACTGCTAAGCCAACTGTCATTCAGACAACATTAGCATTTTGATTATCTAGCAAAAAATTTAAAAGGCACAGAGTACTCTGGATGTTAAGAAGGAAAAATGTTGATGAAATTAGAACCAGCACTTGCATCTGATTTTCTTTTTTTTTTCTTTTTTTTTTTTTTTTCCCCCTTTCATTGAATAGGGATTATATCTTGTTATCTTTTCAGAAAAAAAAAATAAATTTCTTCCTTCATGCACTCTTGTCTTGTCTGATTCTGAAATACACTAACTAATTGCTCGGATCTCTTACGCTAATTCTCCTGAAAGTTCAAGGATGTTATGCTTGGATGTCTGCTAATTAATTAAAGGTTATGAGTTGGCTCTTAATCAAGGATTTCTTCTGAAATCCAGAGCCCCAAATACTCTAAGTGTATAGCGTTCATGGTTGAAATGGGTAGGTAATGAGACTATTGGCACATTAAAATGGATCTCTGTCCATGATCTAATACATAAAGTCTAGTCAAACTGTGTATACAGTTGCTTATCAGTGTATAAATCAAAGCTTTGTCACATGGGCCAAACCGGGGTACTGCATGGCTTTGTGTGAGCACTTACACAGTCAAATTGTATGGCAAGAGGATGCCAAAATAACTGGAGATTACTGGTGGTGACTCTGGACATTACTTCTCTGGCGCATGTTTGTGGCAATCCAAACACTGCATGGAGCAGAATGGGTTATGCATGTGGCAGATATACAGTACGTGATGTGGAGCTCGCTTTCTTTCCTGAGCTAGAGTAAGCTACTTTTATATGAGCGTGTTCCTGTCAGCAAAATGGCCAGTACTGGGAAAACATCGGTCCTTTAGTGCTGGTATATTTAGAGAATGAAAAACTCATTATTGCAAGTAATGTCTTAGATGTCATAAATTAGACCCCAGACCTGTATGCTGAAGAAGACTGTGATAGGTCTTCGCATGGGTGTCACCAGCAGCAAGGCAGACACTGGTAAAGGGGTGTGCTCCAAGAACAGGGAGAGCAGGGGTTGTGAAAAATTAAGCCCTTCAGATATCCTTCAGGAGTTCATACTGCAAAGAACGTTTAGTCCTCTGACAGGTCAAGGCCTGGACCCATGTACATGAGGTAGCTTGAATGTGAAATCTGTGTTTATTTCTATCATCTATGTATGTTTTTTTCCTATTATTTTAGATGCTGAGTTTAAATTGCACCTTAGCTGAATCTCCTGTTCCCTCAGTCCCAATTTGTTTTTTAATAAAAAAGCCAATTATTTTCAGGTATTATTTATTGTTGTTGCCTCTGAGGGCTATATTTCCCAGTAGTCTGCTAGTCACTGTTTTGTTTTTGTTTTTTTTCCCTTTCTTTTCTCTAATTTTCTTATTAACATAGGAAATGCATGAGCGGAAATTTGCAAAGGAGCACAGAAAAGGAGTGCGGGCAGATTGTCCCCTCCTCTCTCCCATGAGCTGCCCCCTCACCTTGAACACAAAGAGTATTTTTCAGCACTGTCTTCTCATTCCTCTGTTCTCTCACTCCATGGTTTAACTTTCCAGTCTCTTACTGAAGTCTAAGTGACTGGAAATTGGCTCAGAGGATGCTTTTCTATTTATGTGTCTATTTTTGTCTAGGTGCAGATTATTAATGGGCTTTTCTCAGATATACTGACTAGTATGTAAATTATTTAAATATATTAAAAAATAGTAGGAAGGGGAATCTAATACTATCATTAAGCAGAAGTTCAGCCCTGAGGACTGCCACCAGTGAACCAATCCCACTTTCTCCTGAGCAGAAATGCCCAGCAGGCAGAGTTTCAGAACGTATAGCATAGGTTACTATGTTAGTGTGACAGATTTCTTCCAGGAAACCAAAATCAAGATCAGACTGCAGATCCATTTTCACAGGATATTTCAAAATGGTATTTCTAATCCAAAAGTAATTGGAGCCAAGTTATAGGAACTGTCCAGTGTATGGAAAGGCTTTATAGGAGCGGAGTAAGCACTTGTTTATACAGGTATCAGACAGCTACACAGATTTATTTGGCAATCTGGGATTAGTCAGTCATGATCACTGTTTTCATCCCTACTTCATTATTTCTCAGCGTGATAAAGTACTTGTTCTCTCCCTCCTTGAGGTGTAAGAAAAATGTTAGGCCAACCTTTAAAATTGCTTGGTCAGTGGTTCTCAATGTCTCGTATGTCATCCAGCTGCCGAGACTGGATAATTGGGATATTAAGACATGCTCCTGATTAGATAGATACATCTAATTGTAATTCAGTCTACTTTCTAGAAGTCTCAATGTGTTCTAGTCCCTGCTTTTCTTTTGTGCTCAAAGAGAATCTAAGTCCTCCATAACTAAGCCAGAAAACCCCAGGTGTCAACCAAGTACGTGTCTAAATATATGGCTAAAACATGGTATGTTCTATTAAAAGTTAATACTGGCTAAAAGTGATCTGAGCTGTGAACTGTATCTGTCTCACTTTTATCATCCAGAGAAACAGCTTAATCATGGTATTACTGCCTTTATTTCACAAGAAAGCATTGCGCTCTTTAAAATTTGGATAGATGGCAAAAAAATATTCCTGAGAGTCTTAAATCACAAATATCATTTACGTGAGGACTAGATCTTCCGTGCTTTTGTAATCCATAAAGCTAAAAGTTGTATTCGGGCTGTTGCAGCGCCAGGGATTGTGAGCAAAGCTGTACTGATGCCATGTGATGGTGCCTCAGTATCGGGCATTAGAATGGGGAGGCACTGATGCTGCCAGGGAGGCTGGTGTGCTGTCTGTGCTGCCTGGCCCCTGGGTGTCTGGTCTGTTGGCTTCTAGCTGAGGGATGCCACCCATATATAAATATTCTGCAACTTCACAGAGAATAATAGCCCTTTATAATTACAGCTGCACTTTTGCCAACTCATGCGATTTTACTGCAAGCCTTAAAGTGTTCAATATCTTTTCTGGAAAATAAAATAAAGAAAAAAATTTCCACTCTTGGAATTGACAGGGATTGAATTTTTGGGAAAAGACAGTTTCTTCTTCGTGTGGCAAAGAGGGGAAAAGTAAAGTAGAGCAAACCCAGCCTCCAGTATTTGGGTTTAAAATCATGAGCTTTCAAAAATGTATGGGCTTGAATGCTTGCCTGTGAGTGTTTGGAGAAGTAAGCTTCCCTGTGGGGTTGGCATCAACTCAGCTACACCCACTGTGGTGCATCTCGGCCAGGGTTATCAGCGATACGTGAGTTTGCCTGACCCAAGAGGTTTAGTGCACTGCAGGGGCTGGACTGCAGCAGTGAGCAGCAGATTGACTTGCTTCAGCTGTGGCTGTAGCAACATTTCCAATTTGGAATCGTACCTGGTTGAGACAGATCTGTTTAAAAAGAATTTTCATTCTCATTTTTACATAAGGGAGTAGAAAATTTTCCCCATTTCTTCACTCTTCCTACTTCTTTCCGCCAGCTCCTGTCAAAGAGCAGAGAGGAAAGAGGGAGAGGGGCTGGACACTGCTCGGAAAATTGTCTTGTGTTTGAGGAAGTAAATACCATTCTGAAGGTGCTGGACTCGTGTACACGTGTGTATACTTTAGTCACATGCTGCCTGAAAATACTGCAGTATATCCTCTGTAGCTTGTTAATATGTCATTAATGGGTTTCAGCACCCACAATGAGCTGTGTATAGTTTTGTATTGCAGTTGTTCTATTTTTGCGTCAGTTGTGTTAGCAGCTTCGAGCTAGGCTAATGTACCATTGACAAATGGCCCCCTTTGAAAGGAGGCTGTATATATTACATAAATTCATTTACATTGTATATTTTCATTTAGAAATGAAACACAGAAGAGAAAAATCAGTGCTTTTCAAATCAAATATGACAAATTCACCAGTGGAAGATAGTTGATTTTTCTAGCTTTTAAAAAGCAGACAAGATATTTAGCATTCTGATGTATTTTCTTTAAAACTTAAAAAGACTAAAATATGTTCTAGAGATGAATTTGTCATATTTGATTGGGAGAACTGTTCTTGTTGGCTTTTTGCTTTTGTCTTTCTCTCTGGTTTTCAAGAGGAGTTTGAATTTACAAGACTGTATTTTGAACACTGTAAGTGAAATGCCACAACTTTGATATCCTTTGGGCAGTCCTAATGAGACAGGAAGGAAGTAGCTGAATGGGCAATTACCTTTCACCCCAGAAATGTTAACCTTCCTATATATTATTGTTCATTTGTATTGATACATTTTAAGTCTTTTTTTGGCTGAGAACTACAAAGGTTCCTGGGTATGTACATTCCACAGAAATCCTACTGAGGCAATTCAGTTGAAGACTGAGAACCCCAAAACTGCTGTCTGGTACAGTGGGAACCATCTGTGCAGCACATCATCGTGAGCCCTTTGAAGCGGCTCCAAATGAGGTAGCTCAGCACCAGTAGGTGCAGTGCGGGATAACTGCTTGTAGATATCCCGGCTGCATAGGCAACCACACGTGAGTTGTGATCACAGCACTTCACAGGGGCTTTGAGGAGCTGAGGGCATCAAGAGTATCAGTCCCTGTTAACAAGACTTCCTAGTGCCTTTTGCATTGATTGGGAGTTTTATCTGATAACACTCTAATTGTTTCAGTGTAAACTGATAAATAAATACTGTTAATTCTTTCCTTGAGGGTGTTGTCAGAGGATAATAGAAGATCCTGACTCCACTGGTGTTTAGCATTGAGTAAAAATAGTTCATCCTTGCCGTAGAGAAGTTATGGTCTAAACTACATCTTGCTATCCTTCTTTGGCTGCACCTCTTCAGAATAATTTCTGCAATTAAGAAGTCTATTCTTTCCTGGAACTACTTACACATTCTGGATATATTATCTTAATAGTTGCAGCTGGAAAAAGTATCAGGAGTTAGATTTATAAAAATGGCCAGTGGTTTTCTTTTGTGTATTTAACCAACTGGTTAGAGCACTGGTTTCTCACCCAGGAAACAGAAATTCCAGGTTTAATTTCCTTCTCTGCCTGAAGGAGTTCGGACTTGCAACTCCCACACCTCAGGAGAGCACCTAAGCCATCAAGCAGTGCTGCACTCAGTGGCAGGACTCTTTGCATCCCTGTCAGGTGTTGCTCCATTTTGTGCAGAGCTCTTGAATATTAATTGCAGCAAAAGCTGGAACTCCAGTGTCCCACTTGCCAGGTGAGATGTGTCTTCAGAAGATCACTGTGTCATCTTCTCTCCATTGGACTGGCCACAAATATTCAAGCATTTTGTGCAAAAAGGAACAACTCCAGCAGGAGAAGCTGAAGGAGACCCACCTCATAAGGCCTTGTAACTTACAGGTTATAGGGAACTTTCCTGGGAAGCAGGTCTCAGATGAACATTAGACCTGAATAAGACCAAGGGATATTGGATGCAGAACGATTGCATCCTCTTTCCCACAGCGACTTCCCCTCCCTGCCACATGCATCCTCTCCCAGTTCTGCAGCACAACTTAGAATTCAGTTAGATAACACTAATCTGAATGGAGGTGTGCAAGTTAGGACATGGAGAAGCAGAGAAAAGAATAAGAAGGCAGAAAATATATCTGGAAGGAGCAGTTTGGGGGGTGGGTTGTGCTGTGGGGAGTTTTTTAAGAGCAAACAGCTGAGGTGGGTAATTCAAGTGAGGCAGTCTGGTGACATTTCCACTGACTGGAAAAGGGAAAACGTAACACCATTTTTAAAAAGGGGAAAAAAGGAAGACCTGGGGAGCTACAGGCCAGTCAGTCTCACCTCTGTGCCCAGCAACATCATGGAGCACATCTTCATGGGAACTATACTAAGTCACATGGAAAATAATGAGGTGATGGGTGATAGCCAGCATGGCTTCACTAACGGCAAGTTGTGTCTGACAAATCTGGTGACCTTCTACAACAGGGTTACAGTGTTGGTGGATAAGGGAAGAGCAACTGACATCATCTCCCTGGACATATGCAAAGCATTTGACGTCTCATGTGATCCTTGTCTCTAAATTGGAGAGATGTGGATTTGATAGATGGCCACTTGGTGGATAAGGAATTGGCTAGGTGGTTGCACTCAGACTTGCAGTCAACAGCTCGATGTCCAAGTGGAGATCAGTGACAAATGGCATTCCTCAGGGGTCAGTACTGGCACTGGTGCTGTTTAGCATCTTTTTTTTTAGCGACATGAACAGTGGGATTGAGAGCACCCTCAGCAAGTTTGCTTGACACCAAGGGAAGGGATGCCATCCAGAGGGACCTGGACAGGCTTGAGAGGTGGCCCATATGAACCTAATGAAGTTCAACAAGACCAAGCGCAAAGTCCTGCACCTGGGTTGGGGCAATCCCAAGCATAAATACAGGTTAGGCAGAAAATGGGTTGACAGCAGCCCTGAGGAAAAGGACTTAGGGGTATGGGTTGATGAGAAGCTCAGCCAGCCATGTACATTTGCAGATCAGAAGGCCAATCATATCCTGAGCTGTATCAAAAGAAGTGTGACCAGCAGGTTGAGGAAGGTGATTCTCCCCCTCTAGTCCACTCTGTTGAGACCATACCTGGAATACTTCATTCAGCTGTGGGGACCTCAGCATAAGAAGGATGTGGACCTGCTGGAGTGGGTCCAGAGGAGGGCCATGAAGATCAGGGGGCTGGAGCCTCTCTGCTATGTGGACAGGCTGAGAGAGATGGAGTTGTTCTGCTTGGAGAAGGGAAGGCTCTGGACTGCTCTTATAGCAGCCTTCCAGTACTCAAAGGGGGCCTAGAAGAAAGCTGTAGAGGGACTCTTTACAAGGGCATGTAGTGATAGGACAAGGGGTAATGGCTTCCAACTGAAAGAGTGTAGGTTGAGATTAGATATAAGGAAGAAATTCTTCACTTTGAGGGTGGTGAGACACTGGAACAGGTTGTCCAGGGAAGTTGTGGATGCCCCTCCCTGGAAGAGTTCAAGGCCAGGCTAGATGGGGCTCTGAGCAGTGTGGTCTGGTGGAAGGTGTCCCTTCCCATGGCAGGGTGGTTGTAACTAGATGATCTTTAAGGTCCCTTCCAACTCAAGCCTTTCTATGATAATAGAACAAGTATGTTTAAACTGATCTTTAGCTGTCTGTGATATTAAATGAGGCAATACTATGCCTCGAAACGGGGGAGAAAACACTGCTGGATATTTATAGGTGCTGGTTTTCTATAGCTCTTTTGTTAGACTGAATGAATGCTACATAGAGTCTTGTCAAGCCTTTCATTCTTTCTTTCCTTTTGTGAAGCTTAGTGCCTTCAAACTCTTTCAGAAAAGCATCACTTCTGAGAATCTCTGCAAGTAAACAAGTTAAAAAAAAATCAATAATCTTGGCTGGTTGATACATAGGGTTCATCCCCGGATCAAACAACCAGTGCTAATGTATGTTGCGCTGTGTATCGCTGGGAATTATCTGGCCGAGTTAAAATGAGCTACTGTGGGCCATGCTTAGCTGTGAAGTGTGAAAACCTCAGACCGTTCTTGACACTGTGGCCTGGCTCAGAGGAGGCAATGCAGTGCTGGCTATGCGGCTGCAGACACGTGGCTGGCTGGAATTTGGAAACTGTATTTTCTTCCATGTTTGTAACGAGCATCATGTGGTTAGGAGGTTTGCAAACTCATGCTTTCCAGACTGTGACTGAAGGATGTAAACTCTGCTGTGGTAAAGGATAAGACCTTTTTAAGGTCATTTGAAAAAAAAGGGAAAAGGAATGGAAGCCTCCTTGTGTTCATCTCGGAAGGCTGCAGTGTGGGATTAAACAGTCTTCTGTTGCCTTGTTCAAGTGCCATTTTGAGCATTGCTGCTCAGCCCAGGGGTGCCTGCAGGGTGTTTGCTAGTGCATATGCAGCTCATCATGCTCATCAGAGGGCCCCCAGTCAAGCATGTCAGCAGCTGTGTGAGGGATGGTCAAACCAAGTGCCAAGCATGAATTTTTCAGCTTGGCTTTATCCGAGTTCTAAATCTTTAATGGAAAGCACACAGTAAGATATTTAACTTAGCAGTTAATGAGAAAATATCCTAAAAAGAACAGATGGAAGTGTAGGTAGAGAAAGAACTTCTTGGTTATTCCAGACTGGTATTAGGATCTAGCTTTACCATGTCAGTGAAGTATGCTGCAAAGTGGTATGCAATGGTGAGAAGATGGGATCGTGCAGTCCCTCATGTAGATAACCTCAATCTATGACTGAGCTCGCCTTCTTTTCTCTGGCAAAACTACAACTAACTGTGAGAGCCAGATGTGAGCTGGGAACCAAGGCTTGAGCTTTGCATGCCATGTAAATGGAGCATTTCTGTAGTAGAGAGGGCCAGAAAAGTAATATACTGATGAAAACTGCATGGGATGAAGGTCTGCTGCTTCCATCTGAATCGTGGTCCGATACTTCAAGTGAGTGTGTGAGGAGTACAGACCTTGCCATGGAGCCTCCAGAAGGTACAGGTGTTCCACTTTTCTGTTTAGCTCTGTTTATCTCGTTCTCTTGTTTCAGCCCTCTGTGCTTCTGAAACTGTCCCATTCCTGCTGTGTATGTGAGCAAGCTGGTCCTCTTAACATCACAGTCCCTTCACATTAAGCAGGACCCTTTTCTGCCTTTATTTTTTTCATTTTACTCTTCTTCTTCAGCATGAATTGCTTCACAGCAGACTAAGCCAAGATACAGTGAAGTGGAGGTCTTCTCCAAATCCTCCTCTGAAGCATGCTGCTTACAGCATGTACATCTCACTAAGGATCAAGTGGTTCTGTAAAATGCCACTTAGATGAATGTGGCATCCTTTTTTAGGTATTTTAATCTTTGTGTTGTGATAGGTAGCTTGAATGCTTTACTTGTAGGGACAAAATTATTTTGAAGAGACAACTTCTTGAAATAAAAGTGTGTTCTTTAGCTTATTGATGCATCTGAGCCCAGAAGCAACTTCAAAACATGTGCCAAGAGAGTAAAAGTGGTGGAAAGCAAATGACGCTAATTGACGCAAAAAACTACTGCTCTGATTAATCATAAGATGGCTCAGAGACCATTGTTTGACTGGAGTAGGGTTTTCTCCTGAGATGTGGAACCTATTTTTTTTCTTGTTCTCTGCACACTCAGAACTTGTTGTTGCTGCTTAAAACTCAGAAAGGGGTTGCATAAACATTTTAATATTGCATGAGGCTTCTGTAAGCCTGAATGATCTTGTGAATGCTAAAATCATGACACAGGAGCCCAAATGAAAGCAAGCAGCAAAGATTATGTAGTCTTATCATCTAGATGAACTGATAGATAAACCAGCACACTTTGGTGCCTTGTCATGTTTTGTTTTTCCTCCTGGGATAATTCAGCCACAAGCTTGAAAAATACTCTGCCTCTCAGTATTGTTATTTTCAGCACTCCCTTAGTATGTAACCTCAGCTAGCAGACAAGTCACACATCTTTAGATACAGCTATGTATTATGGCTTTAAAAAAAACCCAACAACATATGTGAATGGGGTCTTTCATTTGGATGAATCTTATTGCACTTTCTGATCTTATTAATGGTACAGCTAACGCTGAAGACTTCTTCAGTTTTTCTTGCTGATACAAGACATATGGCTGTAGCAAAAGAACTGAACATTGAATTAATACAAATTCAGAAATGAGATGAGGTGAAGACTTTGAATGGTAACCAGCTAGGACAACAATCTGGACAGCTGGTGGTGGCTCATATCATTTGCAGTCTTGTAATGACACCCTTCACGTAGAGTAGCTGTATCACAAATCTGAGACTGAAGCAGAAGTTTGATGGTGCAGCTCTATAACATTCATTGGTTTTGTGCAGTAAGTGAATGTAACTATCCTTGCTGGTTTCCAAAATAGTTGGCACCAATAGAACATTGAATGATTGCACCAGATCACACCAACAACCTCTGGTATCTGTCAGTGGTCATAGGTGTTGGGGTGTTTTTTAAATAAAAAATAAAAAATTGTAAGAACAGAGCGTATAGAAAGTTGTGCGTTCCTTGGTATTATTATATCCCAGTTCCCAGCAAATCGTAGCAGAGGAACTTCCTGAGATAGAATTTCCATCAGCATCATCTTTTTTAATAGTTTTTAATGGACCTTTCTTTCAAGTTGGGTTTTGTTTTTTTTTTCCCCTCATTGGTTGTGGAATCCTTTGTACTTCCATGACATATTGTGGATGTGAATGTCACAATTTAATACCTATCATTTGAGAAACAATTGTGTTTTAAAAGTTGGCAGATGACTTTACTGTGAACTTCTAGGTTTCGACTTCTGAAAATAATTACCATCTTTTCCTTGCAGGTCACAATTTCCTATTCTTTTATTATAAACCACCTCAGTCATCTCTTTTTTTTTTTTCAGGCTGAAGAATTTTAGCCTAAGTTCTCCAGGTCTGCCATTTGGCTGATCATTTTTGTTGCCTTATGTCGTTTGAAACTTTTGTAGTTCTTTCATGTCTCTGTTGAGAATGAAGGGAAGAGGTTGGCATCTCGGAGGGGAAAATGGGTCCAGAATTGTGACATACTAACATCTGCTTTTTCTTGATTCCTTTTTAAATATTTTCTGAAGTTGCCTTTTTGGCTTGTGACATTTTCAGGGAACTATGAACAAGAAGACCAAGAACTCTCTTCAGAGAAGCACTGGCTAATTTAGTCATTGTTGGGTAAATATATGAGGACTGTTGATCACAATCTAATTAAATTTTGTAGGAAGGAGTGCTAAAACTTAAGCTATCCTACTCTCCCTAATAAAACCTAGTGTTCAATGTTCTTTGTTGAAGAGGTTAATGGATACCCTCAGCTCCTCCTCATTTATCAGCCTGTTGTTCATTGCAGCTGTGACAGGGATACAAGTAGGGACAGTGTGGTTGAAATCTTGTTTATTTCCTGCATTGATAACTGCTTGAGCACACAGGAGTTCATAGTGGGAGGATGGAAAGTACTAAAGAGAAATACAGCTAATTAGAGAAGATTAGTGTGCTTCAATTCTCTCAAAGGTTTACCTTTTTCATCTTGCTTTTCAACAAAAATGAAGCAGACCATACATAGATCCTTCAGTTACCTATCAGTTGTCAAGGCCACGTTCAAAATGATGACCAATTTCTGTCAATCTATGTTATTAATATCATAACATCTGGGTACCTAACAATCTTTTCAGGTACTTATCTTTGCAGTAACCGTATAGGGGAGATAAGGAACTAATGCTCAGTTCCCATCTTCAAGACCTTAAATGATGTTTAGAACACTCCAGCCTGTACCATGTGGTTGCCTCAACTCTCAGAGTCCAGAGGCCCATCAGATCAGTAGGTGATTGTTAACAAGTCCCATGGCAGAGAACTGAACCTTGATCTGCAAGGACTCTTTGTGCCATCCAATCCATTGGACTGTGGCCCATGTAGACATGAGTATTGTCTCTTCCCACAGCTTGGGGTTTTCAAATGCATACATCAAATTTGCCGCTTTGCAGCAGCTTGGCTAGGACATCTCCTTCCTCCACTGAGTGCCTGAACGCATCTTGGGTGACAGCAGTTCAGCTGCTGCTGTGATTATCAAAGCAGACGGGACTTACCTTTCCAGCAGCAGAAGCACTCAATTTATCGTTTGCAGTTCTCTTAGTAAGGGACTACCAAGCTGCTTACCATGGCTGAGCCATGGTAAGAGCCACAGATCTCTGGCTGTTCAGGGCTGTTCAGGGCTGTTCTCCATAGCCCTTGCTTGCTGTGGGAGTAGCCTGTGGGAGGCAGGAAGGGCAGCACTTGAAAAGTAGTGTCTTCCTTTTGCTTGGTTTGCTGTTTGCTTGCCTGCGTGTGCTGTTCTGTGCAGGTCCAAGTACATTTACAGCATAACTAGATGTGTTATAAAAAGCCAAAACCAAGGAGAAGTTGCATAGTGACAGAATGGCTGTTAGAGTTGTATACTTTTCAGGCGTTTGTTACATATGTGGTGTTTCTGGAAGATGTACTCATGTTAAAGGAAGCCTCTCAGTAGCAAGTTCCTTGCATTAATTACTGTAGATGCAATTTTTTTTTCATGTGAGTTGGAGGGTTTCAAAACCACCCAAGATCAGATCCCATGTGATGGGATTACAATTAACTGTCGCGATGGCCAAAGGTAAGATTACTACCACAGGACTCTAACAAACCTCTTGTCTCTCTTGACAAAGAAGAGATGCTATGTACAAGGAACAGGAAGGATTCATTGCTTTGCAGAAC
>JAAGNO010005801.1:0-72759 GCA_033439905.1 Ceryle rudis | reverse complement strand
TGGGTGACAGCAGTTCAGCTGCTGCTGTGATTATCAAAGCAGACGGGACTTACCTTTCCAGCAGCAGAAGCACTCAACAAACCTCTTGTCTCTCTTGACAAAGAAGAGATGCTATGTACAAGGAACAGGAAGGATTCATTGCTTTGCAGAACTAAGACAAGCCTAACGTAGAAGGAATGGTATATACTGGGTCATTATGTTTGCTTCCCCGCAGTCCCAGCTGTAATCCCATTGAAGATTTAAATAACCTCTTGAGAAGTAGCTGAGATTCCCTTTCTGCTTCCCATAACTACTGAAAAAACCCAAACTATTGCTGAACCTTGTTCCTTTCTTGTTGAGAAGCTTTGTTTTTATTTGCAGGTACACTTTCTTAACATCAATTTGTATTTGTTTGCTCACACGCCAATAATACTGTTTGGCTTTAATGACTCTGTTTTTCCCTGCTATTTATCTACAGACATACTAAAGACAGAAGATCTCTACCTTTTCACCTTGTATTTCTATTTGCTGTTTGGTCCCTTTCCATTTTTCTGGTCACGCTAATAGTCGCGACCGTGATCCAATTCAAACTCATCGTGCTGGAATGTGGCAGAGCAGGTCTGAACTCCAGCTGATTGCTCGGACATGTCTTATGTCTCATTTTGGCTGATAATTTCTGTTAATCACTAGATGTATGACAATACAGGTGCTTTCTCTATAGCCTGGTACATCCAGTTTTTCATTTAAGCCTTTATGTTCCTCCTCCTCTTCCCAGAAGGGTGAGCTACTGTCATTGTGAATAACGCCGAAATACTGTGTGCAGGTAACTTCTCCAACACTCCTTACAGCTCTGTAATATACGGTTGTTTCAGTTCAGTCTGGAAATCAGCTGCAGAATTTGCAATATTAGCAGGAATTGGGTGAAGACTTCTCATTGCGAGTTCCCCTTCCAGGACACCTTGTTATCACTGCTTTGCTTTTAGCTACTCCCTTGTTTCTCTCTTGGCTTCTCCACTAACCTTCAGCTTTTCCAGTCTCATAGATTTCCTCTGTGGTGCTGTCTCAAATATTTTGTCTGCACAGGTGGAATATAAGGCACTGCACTTGTTTAGAAAATCAATTACCTTAGCAAATGCCTGTATTAGATCCATCAGCTTCTGCTAAACCCAAGACACCTTTCAACCCTTTTTCCATTCCCCCCCCAATCTTTTACACATCAGAACCTGTTCAGCCTTGAGTTCTGCCAGGTCTGTATGTCTGGATCACCCACCTCTTTACTAAATATAGATGCTGTATCTCTGGTTATATGGTACCACTGCTGACTTGATTGATTTATTTAAAAAAAAAATAAATAAATCTTTGCTGCTGACTTGCAATTACATGTGCCTTATGGCAGAGAACAAATAAGAACAGTCTGTAATGAATACAGAGGAGACTCGCGGCAGAGATTGCTGGACAGAAACAAAATTCTGTTTCTTTTCCAGTTCTAGACTGAAGCAGCCTCTGTAGTATCTAGCAGCATAATTTAGAGGTATTGGGGAAATTGTTTTCTGTTTTTCATAGGAATTCTTAGTGAAGAAAAGCAATTCACTTTCATTAGCAAAATAGTACTGAAGATTTTTGCTCCATTAAGACCTTGCCTTTTCAGAGAAAAAAATGAGAATGCTTTCACTTTTTTTCTCCAGAAGGTTACAATAAATGATGGTGTAGACTTAGGAAGAGAGGATGGAAAGACTGGGCCACAATTCTACACCTTGTGACTTTAGTTCTGATTTTTATTTTAAAAGCTTTGTGGTTTTTCTGTGTGTATTCTGCCTAGTTTCTGCCATATTCATGAAGCAGGCAGTAGCAGTGATCTGGGGTTTTGAAGGTGTCATGGCTGGCAACTGAGCACGGCAAAGCCACTCACTCATTCTTCCCCCCCATGGTGGGATGGGGAGGAGAACTGAAAAAAATTAAAACTTGTGGGTTGAGACAAGAATAGTTTAATAACTGAAATAAGCTAAAATATTATAGTAATAATTGTAATGAAAAGGAAGATAAAAAGAGAGAAATAAAACCAAAGAAAAACAAGAGATGTACAGTGCAATTGCTCACCACTGGCCAATGCCCAGCCAGTCCCCAAGCAGTGATCCACCCCTCTCGGCCAGCTCCCCCCACTTTATATCCTGAGCATGACATCCCATGGTATGAAATATCTCTTTGGCCAGTTTGGGTCAGCTGTCCTGGTTATGCTCCCTTCCAGGTTCTTGTGCACCTCCTCGCTAGTAAAGCATGGGAAATGGAAGAGGCCCTGATTTAGGATAATCACTACTTAGCAACAATTAAAAAAAATCCGTTTGTTATCAACATTGTTCTCCCGCTAAATCTGAAACACAGCACTGTACCAGCTACTAGGAAGAAAACTAACTCTGTCCCAGCCAAAACCAGGAGAGAAGGCAGCTAGATTACACTAAAGAAGGCAAAGTAGGAGAGAGAAATGTCTTACAAGATGATCCTAGATGGTATGCGGGCACTCCGCACTCTGTCACAAGTCTGCAATTTGGAGGCTGTTAAGTGGACCAAGTTGCCTAACCCCCTTGCCTATAAACTGAGACTGCTGGTAAAACCTACCTTCTTAACTAAAGCACTTTGAACTCCTTTAATGAAAAGTAGTAAATATATAAGCCTTCAAGTTTGATAACTCTTCTCACTGTAGGGAATATGTACTTTCTGTATCTGGCTCCTGAAGATGCAGTGAGAAGTGTGGGAAGATGCATGGGCTTCAGGGTTGGAGAGCGGCAGGAGTGTATCCTTGGATGTTTCTGAGCTATTGCTTATCTCGTTGTGCCCTTAATTCTGCAGCACTGACTCTGCGCTCCTATACATAACATGCAATGATGCCTTCAAATCCTGGACATGGAAGCTCTCAGATCTCAGATGTGTAAAAATAAAGTTTTCTGCGTGGCGTCCACATGCTGAATATAACAACACTGTTTTGTATTTCATCTATGGCTGTAAATGAGATGAGTTTTCACTCTCAGAAGAAAATATTTTCTTCTTTATGGCAGGAGTGAGGGTGATTCAGTATTTAGGCCATCAGCAACATTTCTGAGGCTGGAAGTGTCAGAAGCTGTTTTGAGTGTTTTCTCAGGTATTGTGCTCCTTCCTGTAAGTGACTGTTCAGCTGACTCAGCACCTTAGTTTTGTTCCCTGGGGACAGAAGACAGAATAAGGTGCCAAGTAGTTAATAATTTCTGTGACTCCTGTTTGAAGTGGATTATTGTTTGGGATAGCTTGACTATTTAGGCAGCATTCCCTTATTAATGTCCACTTCTCCATGGATATAACTTCTGTGTCTAAAGACAAAACATAGCTCTGCTGTCATTGCTTTCCAAGTTCTCCCTGGGGATTTTTTGCACTTTGAGCAGGCGGAGGATAGCCACTAACATGTTGTTCTTTTGTTTTCATGGGGAGTATGTGGGTTGCTAGAGCAATAGGATGAGGAAAACATTTCTGATAAGACTGAGATTTCCATTCAGATACCTGCACGTGCTTAAATACTGAGGCAGCTAGGCACATCAGAGTCCTGTTTCTTTAAGAATGTTGCCAGAAAGCTACCTTTTAAAATATATAAATGTCATCATTTACATATTTTAATATACTGCATTGTGTTCAGAGGAATGAATGTCCAATACAGTAATTTGGTATTTTATATCAGTTCTCAGCGAGTGACTAATCCATCAAATTTGTTCAGCACTACAAGTCAGAACAAGATTTTTTTCTAACTGCCAATGTGGCTAGCTCATGCTGCTTTTAGAAAAATCAAGTTGTGGGTTTTTTTCATCCCATATATCATCATCTCTGCCCACTGTAGAGAGTTTAGAATCCGGACCTGACTGACTGGCTATTTTTCTTAGAGTCACACGAGGCAAAGCAGCGCATGGCTTACTTGTCCAAACCTATTCAGAGTTTGAAGGTACCCCGTGATAGAAATTTACTGAGCAGATAAGAAAACTTGGAAGGCATGAATGGGGCAGATAAGGACGGTTGCAAAATCCCATGGATTCTTTCAGAATTGGTTTGAGAGTTTTTGGTGTTTTCCTTTGTTGTCTTTTTCTGGCATTGGTGCAGTGCATTTTTGACAAGCCTCAGCAGTTTTAGAAAAGCATTCAGAAGTTTTTGATGCTCATCTGAACCAATTCCATCTAATCAGAACACAAGCTGAATGTTACTATTCACAGGAAGCAATTGTATTCATAGAATTTCATCTTTTCTGATGTCCTCAATTTGTCCTCTGACAGATGCAACTTTTATTAATCTGTCCTTTCACTGTTATTGATTGACCGTTTATTATGCCAATGCATCCAGCTTATGCTTACACGTAAGCTGTTCAGTGAATCTAGTTGACAGTCATAATTTGAAACGCTCACAGATTGAATGAAAGTACTGTCATATTCCTGTCACTTGCCATATTCCGGCTTTTAGGGATAATGGTACAGACTTCCACTGCAAATGTTTGTGATAGTCAAACAGTAGACTTCTTCTGGTTGTCAGAGTATTCTTCTGACCTTGCAGCCTTGGGAAGTCCCTGTATTAGTAGACCCAACAGCATACTCCTAAGAAGAGGCTCCAGCAAGGACATGGATCTGCAGTCAGGTAGAACTCATGTAAGAGATGGTGTTGTGATGCACTTCAGGACTAAAAAAGACAGCTTTCAGCTAGCTTACCCATGGTATGGTGGAGCTCAGAGATGGGTAATGTACCTTGCCCTTCAGGTGAATTTTGCAGCATGTTGCTGTATAAGAAAGACATTGAAGTGCTGGATTGGGCCCAGAGAAGGGCAGCAGAGCTGGTGAGGGGTCTGGAGAATACATCTTCCAAGGAGTGGCTGAAGGAACTAGTGTTGTTTAACCCGGTGAAGAGGTGGCTGAGGGAAACCTTACTGCTCTCTACAACTATCTGAAAGGAAGTTGTAGTGAGGTGGGTGTTGGTCTTTTCTCCCTGGTAACTAGCAATAGGACAAGAGGAAATAGGCTTAAGATGCACCAGGAGAGATTTAGATTAGATATTAGTATACTGAAAGAGTGGTGTGGCACTGGAACAGGCTGCCCAGGGAGGTGGCAGAGTCACCAACCCTGGAGTTCAAAAAAAAATGTAGATATGGCACATCAGGATATGGTTTAGTGGTCATGATAACATTGGGATATTATTAGTATAGTTGGACTTGATGATCTTGGAGGTCTTTTCCAACCTCAGTGATTCTATGTGGTGGTGGTTGGATACTAAGTGCTGCTTTAAATCCAGCACAGTGTATATCTGCTTTAGCCCGTAGCCATTGTGGTAACTACTGCAGGTTCCGTACACTGTGACTGGGAGTTGACGAATGCTGAAGTACTGAAATAATTACCCAAAGCTCATTAAGTTTGTTCGTTAATGCCAGGCTGGGCTAAAATTGTCAAGTAGTTAGCTTCTTCCTTTCTACTTGAAGCTAGGCCAGATGTATAAGAAGAGTCCTTACAGAGTTACTTGTATAATGCGCGTGTAAGTGGCAAAAGGCAGTGAATAACCAGATGTTTCTTCAGCTCATTATTTTTGTTTTGAAGCAGCAGCATGATGAAGTATGGAGTTCAGCAGCGCTTTGCTCAGAACAGAGATTGCACATGGCCTTTCCCATAGTCCTTTTTTTTTTATTATTATTTTGTGCGTCTGTGTGTTCCCAGCACAGCGCAATAGCAACTGGATAACTAATACCCACACTAGCTGTTCCACCTCAAATCACCAATGTTTAAGTAAATGCGCTGCCAACAAAATGGCTATTTACACGACTTAATGTGGCTTATAATAGTGCTGCAGTTTTCCCTGCACATCACATCTCGCTGATCTTTGTTTTAATTTCTCCCTTCTTTAAAGTTGGTCAACTTTGCCTTTGCTCAACCAGAAGCTCACTTATACCCCGTTTATACCATTCATGCCCTGATGTGATTATAGACGTAATGCTAGGCACTTGGGCACAGATGCCCTGCTGAAGTTGTAATTTGAAAGTGGTTGCATTGGTCCTGATACCAGTGAGCTCTGGTCATCACTCAGGGAGCTCTCTGATTACTCCGTTGTCCTGGTGTAGAAAATACAAGTTATCAATTCCTTCTGTCACTGATGACATATGATTGGAAAGAGCCTAGGGTTTGTCCATGGGTTTGGGAGAGGTAAACAGCAGTTTATCTGAGAATCAAACAGGTGCAGGTTTGAAATTGGTAAAGAGCAGTAACTGGGGAACCCAGTGGTACCATTTTTACGAGCATGGTTTTTTTAGATTAGAAATCACAATTTGTGTGGTTTTAGCATCTGAGTTTTTAAAAAAAACTAATATTACTGTTTTCAAAGGAACATTTTCCCCCTGGTTGTATATTCACTGCTCTGTTTCAGTGTGAAGGTAAAGCTGTTTGTTTTCACAGTGGGTTTATCATTTCCCTGTTGAAACTCTAGTTTCTTGAACACCGCATCTTAATATCAAATCCAGCTTTGTCCCTGTGTGGTTCCATAACATTTCCTTTTAAATCGTTTCTTAGCTATTTTGTTATGGGCTGGCAGGAGGACACAGTGGTATGCAGATGATATGAGCCCTCATTGCAAAAGCTAACAGCTGAAAGAAGGTAAAGGTACAGCTTGTACCCCAACATGTTACTTGTGTTTGGCTGATTTCCTCTTGGGGAATTTGTGCTTGCTGAAAGGTTACCTGCAGGGCCTGATGGCAGCTCTTGTGAGGGTGATAGATTAACACATTGCACGCTCATCTTGGAGGAGCTGCTTGAGAATTAAAGCACTAATCAGCAGGGGAGAAGTTGGCTGAACTATACTCCTTAATTGAGGAAGAAAATAGGATGTGCAAGATATTCTTTCCTGTAGACACAGGAATAAGTCTCCATGTTTTTGTGGGGCTGGTCCTGCAAGGAGTGCTAAATGAGTCCTGAAGGTGACATAATAATGCTGCTCCAAGGAGACTGTGCATTTGAGAGAGACAAGATATACTGCTCTGCTTGATAAAGTCCTGAGGTAAGGCAGGAGCTCTGGGAGAACCCAAAGCTGAAGAGATTATTCAGGCCAAACCTTGCTCTGTTCTTATTTTAGTTGGGTTTGTGCTTTTGTTTTGTTTGTTTGGTTTTTTTTAATCCAAATTTTGGGAAGGGTGAAGAGAGGACAGTGTGGAGGAAAGGAGGCAGGAGAAGGGGTTAGAGTCATAGGGAACAGATTTGGAAAATTTGGAAAGCCATGAGACTGCACTGTATTTGGGCATTTCTAAGATGTGACAGTGGTTGCAAATAGCCTTTCTGTGGCATCATCTCTTGGGCTTTATTATCCTTATTTGCTGATGACATTCTTGTTAGTACTTGAAAGTTGCTGGGCATTTCTCCATTTCCTTCCTTTTGGTGAGCACCCCAGCAGGCTTTGTCTAAACCCTAATACTGTAGCCGGAGCCAGAAGATACGCAGTTACTATTCTGCTTGAAAATACTTTCTTGAATAATGCTGCATATATTTTGCAGATTTTATATCCATTTTATAATATTCTAACTGCCTCCTTCACTGATATACAGCCTCTAGATTTGGTCCTATAGTAATGGGAAAAAATTCTACATTACTTCCTGGCTCTTCTTTCCTCATTCTCCACTTCTCTCTTTCCTTGAAATATGATCTATTTTGTTCTTTCTATCTCTGTTCCAAACATATATTATGTGTCCTGATCCCCATATACACTTGCTGTGGCTGCTTACTACTTAACTTGGGATTATTTGACTTCACTGAAGCTAGCTAGCTAGCTCAGCCCTCTTTCTGTCCCCCTGCTTCCCCCTCTTCCCTCCTCTCCTTTTCTTGCATTCTATTCATCTGCCTCTCCGCCTGCCTATTTTATTTGCATTGTTGATGGAATACTCTCAAGATAGACATAATATATTTATGAAAAAGTGGTCTTGTGTACTCACTAGAACAACATTGCAAATTATCACTTGTACAACTGGTTTGAAAATCTAGTTTCTGTTTTTCAGAAGAAAAAGTGCCTTAAAGCACTGTGGTATGTAAGTATAATTACTTTTAACCAGCTGTTTTGTTTATTATTTCATAATTTATTTCCCCAGTAAAATAAGACGTGAGGTTTTTGTTTGTTTTTCTCTTGTCAACCTTTGCTTGTGTACTGGTCTCTTGGTCAGATACTGAGTTTACAAGCACCACAGAGAATGTTTGATAGTTGTGTTCCTTTTCATTGGAAGGAGTGATAGATAAAATGGTAGAAAAGTGAAATTTCAATGTATCCTGTGTTAGCGCCTCATCAGTCGCTGGAAAAGAAGGATGTTTTTAACAAATATTTGATGCTTCATCTTTCCATTTCAAAGTGAGATTTGGAAGAGTCAAGCTTTTCTAGAGAGAGATCAAGATCTGTATCATTCCTCAAGCATGAGGCTGGGAATAGATAGGGCATTTTCTACACTGTTTTCTTTTTGTTTAATTTGTTAGGAAGTAGAAGTCAACAAACATGGCATCCAGCCCCTTTGCCTGGTAAGAAACGAGGGTTGGCCTTTTTACTGCTGTGCTGATCATCTGAAAGGAACTCAGATGGTCAACCTTTGCCTGGAGGGTTGCCTTAAAGTTTTTTTGTTTGTTTGTGGCTTTTTTTTGTCTTGTTTTGGGTTTTTTTTTTGTATCTCTATTGCTACCCTTCGAGATGATACTCTTCAGATACTGGTTCTGCGGACACTGACTTTTGTGTAGGTGCAAGTGGACATTTTCCCAAACAGCTCTTTTAAACAAGTGGGCATTTTGTAAAGTCCCAGCAGCTTCGTTTCTAACAGCCCAGAAAATCAGCAGGGAGGCTTGGAGATTTGCTTCTCCTGCAACATCTCAGCCTAAATATTCTATGTGCTTTTTCCAAAAAGTCACTTCTGCCCTTCTTAAGTCTCAAATTCTTCCCCTTGGTGTGACTGCAAAACCTGCACACATTTCTTGTAGGGATCTGGGTGCCTGCAGATAGACATCTTCCATCTCGGACAAATGCTGCCTGCCTGCCTGCAAGAGGTCTTTGATATGCTTTTAAAAAGCAATATCCATTTCCTTCAAAAAGGCTGATCTGTCCCATTTGTGATGTATTTTCACTTCCGTAAAACTTGCTGAAGCAATAATCAACCTTTTTAAAATTCTACTCTGCTCACTTCTAAACTACTCGAATATTTTCCTCTATCCAGGATCTGAGTAGCTCTCTCCTGTGCTGGCTTTCATTTTTTAAAGTAACTGAGAGGTTTGCATGAACAATGAGCTCATGGAAGTGATGAGTAAACAGAACTATTTGGCCAGAATTTCTCTATGAACTGATAACACTACAGATTATCTGCTGGGCTATCTGATGGTAATTTGGAGAAATACGTGACTTCTCTGGCTATAGTACTGCATCTTATGTGGGCAAGTTGGTCCCAGGCCCTTGCATTTTACAGGCATTGCTGTTATCCTCGCATTGATTAACATTTAGTTTTACCAGTACAGTGCTTTGGCGTCCTCCTAGAGTGTATCTGATGGCCTCACTGTCTTAAATAGTGGATGGAATAAGAATTGTGACTTTCTGGTTCCAAACTTCCAGAATAACCCTGTCTGGACCATTTTGTTGTCATTCAGAAAGTACTCATATACATCTCTGACCTGCTCTTACAGGTAAGAGGCAAACATAGGCCCATTCTACTGGTTGTCCTTCAAGAGATTCTCTTTAGTAGCCAACCTGAGATGTCAACCCATGAATTCAAAGGAGAATGCATTACTGTAACTGCCTTCTTATCAACTGGACTCAGTTTTTCCTTCCACAGGCAATGCTGACAATGACTTGCTGCCTATTTCCTATTGACATTTACTAATTCCTATTGCTGTAGGAGCTAACTAAGAAAATGGAGAGGATTTGTGGAGGAGGAAAGGCTTGTATTGCTATTTCTAGCATGTATCCTTTAATTCCATAGATGTTTATTTCCAGAGACATCAGTCTCGCTTTATTAATCTGAAGCAGAAATAAAGAAGTAATTTGTCAAGCCTATCAAGAAAACTACATAATGCAAGTGAGACATTAGATTTACACAGTGGGCCTGATTCTGCACTCAGTGTGCACCTGCACAGCACAGTGCACACATAAGCACAGCACAGGAGTGGGTTTAACCTTGAGTAATGGCTGGTGCAGCTGTTCTCTGACTCTGGTCAGCAGCTGCAGCAGCTTGGAAAGGTTGTGAGCAGTGTTGTGAGTTATATGCCTCCAAATCCAAGCAGCTCCTCAAGGAAGCAGTTTATTAGTGTTTGGATGCTGTCTCATCTTTCAAGCTGGTCCTACAGAGCTTCCTTTGAATTGCAATGTCTGATGGATCATGAAGACTGTGATCCAATATCCTGCCTTCATTTGCAATTTGATAGCAGCATGATAACTTCCCCCAAGTAACTGCGCAGGGAGGATGGAAATCAAGCAATCCAAAATGCTGAATAAATATGAATGGTAGAATCCAAAATAAGAAAGTGAATATTGGAAGATTAAGGAAGATGGATGGGTCAGGCTTTTGTTCTGAGTGGCTGCTGTGTGGAGTCCACTGCAGCTCAGTCATGCATGGAGTCATCACTACTGCTTTCAGCAGCCTCTGTGTAGCTGCTGCTCCACAGGTACAAGATACTGCCTTCTTGACTGTGATAGAAAAACCCTAGTAAGACTAAATTGCCCAGACTGTGATTCGTGCAAAATGTCACTCAGTCAAGTAGTTCCATGGGCCTGAATACACCTACTGGGTAGGGTGGGCCTATGATTTCATAAAAGCCGTAACTGTCTAGAATCTCAGCCCAAATCACAGACTGTTCCTTCTTTCACAGTAAGAGAGCCAGTTTTTCTTCTACAATGCCTTGTAATACTACTGTTAACAATAGATGGTCTTACTCCTTCCTTTTGGTATAATCTGGCCAAACTGGGGGGAAAAAAACTGAACTGAACATGGCTACAGGGGCAGAAAATGAAGATTTTTTTACATAGTCCTTTACATAGTGTGGTACCAATGCACAAGCAAAGTATAACTCCTAATATTTCATTCTCATGGCAAAGAAAAGTTCATCGTTAAAATGAAAATGACATTGGAATAAACACTTTATTTTGTTGAAGGCCATCGTAAAACCTGAGGCTTCCAAAGGGGAGACAAAATCAGGTCATCCTTATTATAATTGCAAGGCTATGATCTTGTTTGCTTAGATGCTCTGGTGATAGACTCAAAATTGGCTCCTGGTAAATACAACATACTTTTTGCATAATATTGGTTTAGCTGTTCCAGGAATTTTTAATCTCCGGGTGAAATTGCCTGCTAAAGCAATGTTGAAATTGGCCTTGGTTGTGTGGCTTTTTTTTGAAGCTTTGCCTGATCATTTTGTAATAGATCATGGTAAATTTGTTTCGTGATCCTATTAAGAAAGAACTGAGGAGTCTGAGGATTCATCATTATAAAAATTGCCAGGCCGTCTGAAGGTTCATTCACAAGTGCAAATCTGCCTTGTTAATCTGCTGTTTCCCTTACCCCTGGTGGTACCATTGCTCAAATTCTGTGTTCAGAACAGATATGCAATTTAACGAGTGTAGAAAACAAAAAGCCCTGAATCAATCAGCTGTCATTAAAAAGTCACTCCTGATCTTCTAACAGCCCTGCTAGGGTTGAAAGCTTTGCTCTGTGGTGTTTCTAGTGGCAGAGACAGTTTGACTCACCATGTCTAGTCCACCATAGCCGTATCACTGCGCCTATTTGAGGGACATAACTGGAAGACAAATCGATGAAGAGGGCAGGGCTTAAAAAAAATCCTCAGAAGACTTAACATGCTGTTCTTTGGATATGATCCAGTTCAGGCTGCAGCCCTCTGCACATTTGCACCAATACAAGGTGAGGAAGGTAAACAGAGAGGGTGGGGAAAACACAAAGGGAAGAGATGAAGTGTCCTTGAGGAAAAAAAGGACAAAATTGTGGCTGAACCAAATGCAGCATGGGATTGAATGCTGGCTTGCTGCTGGGGAGACTAGATGCTTTGAACAAATGAGTAATTGACCTAAGCTAAGCCATTGCTGCAGGAGCATGTGTGCTTTGCTTCGTTTTGATTGAAAAGACTAGCTGTTTAGCCAAAAAGAATGATTCCAACCGCTAAAATTGTTGTTAGGAAGGTGTATGGGGGAGGGGAATGTTGGTAAACAGTTTAATCAAGATAAAATATGAAAGAAAAATTAAAAATGATCCATTGCATCTTGCTGTTTAGATTCACAAGATGTAGAAACCAAGGAGCCTCACTTCTTCCTATTATTAGCTGAGACATTCATCTAGTAGACCCATATTCATATCTCTGCTTCATTCAGGACAGCAGTTTCACCTCTGAGGCACACTTCCTGACAGGCTGCAGAGTGTATTTCAGCATTCCCTCCCTTCTTCCCTCTCTCCCTCCTAAATCAGTTGAATTTAACCTAAAATAATTGTGTATTGATTGAAGTGGAGAGCAAATGCGAAGCTGCCACGGTAGCTGGGTTGTGACATGCCCTTGGGCTTTCCCAGTCCTGCTTTGAGCCAGGCAGAGTGGGGACTGCAGTCCTTTTTCACACCATGTCTGAAAGCCTTCACCAGAGATCATACTTATTAAATTAGACATCATACTTACTGGGGTACTCTTTCTCATGGTGTACCCATTATTTGACCCCAAATAGGTTGGGTTTTTTTTTTCCCCTCTGTCCATCTGTCTTCTTTCTTTCCTTTTTTTTTTCTCCTTGCCAAACTATGAAAGCACAGATTGAACCGATTCAAATGACATTGCTCTTAAATTAATTCAGGATAAGTTTTAGTCAGACATTCCATAATGTCACAAAGATGCTGTCTTGACCCAGCACAGTTAAGACTTGTTTGAGGCATTGTATCTTAGCCAATATGGTACGTACGATAAAGTACTGCATAAAGCAATACAGGATATTAATTAAATTAAATGCTTTGAGGTAACAAGTTTTTCTACAAAAGGACTCCCCAGAAATTTCTTGTTACCTAACATTTTTGTGTTGGAGATCTGGAGAAATTGTAAAATAATTGCAAAATTTGTAAATGAGATGAGGTAAACAGCAAACTTAATTCTCCTGATGCGTGAACTAAATTCAAGCAGTAGGGAGGTGAGCTCTGTTAAGCAATGTGTGTTGTAACGCAGCCAGGCATAAAGTCCACCCGAGAAATTGGGCCACGTCTCATCATCCTGTATAGGATGAGGATATGCTATTTTGCAAAGCCGTGGCATTGAAAAAGAGATTTCACTTTCAGGGTTCTATCCTTTGGAGTGTTTCTGCTTTTTACTACTGGTGGCGCTCAGCACAGCTAAGCCCCGGAGCATTTGTAAAGACCTCAGTGTGGATTGAGTTGCCTGACTTTTCAGTCCTCAACTTTGAAAGCTGTGGCTGCCTTTTTACTCTGGCAAGGTTGCTGCAATGAGCCACATGGGTGTATTGCTGATGCTGCTTTTGTGAATAGTAGGAGCTGGGCAAAACATGCATATTTATTTTGCTCATTTAACATGCATCAAATAATTTAAATAAATTAAAATGCTAACACCTTAATGGCAAATCAATGAATCACTTAATGACAATAGATTCTCCTGTACCTTTTGTGTCTGCGTTAATGCTGCATTAGATCAAATTACTTTTATTATGATGGATATAAACTGAACTCAGCAACAGGATAAACAGCAATTTCTTACCACAAGAGTCAGTGTTTCTGTCAGGGACCTTGATTCAGGGAAACAAGACAGTACAAGGTAGCATTTGAGTTTCTGAACTTCAGGCTCTCGTGGAAGTACCTTTTAGGAGGAGAGCTGAGGTTGGGTATGTGCCCAGTGTGTGGAGGCCAACACAAACCCAGTGAAAATGAATTGCTGAAATTACACACACACAAATCTTGTTGTTTTCTGAGTATTTCTGCTATCTGGAAAAAAGGCATGGATTAATTTGGAGTTGGTTTCCCCCCCCCATTATCACAAAATTAACTATTCCATAATTATAAAATTACCAACTCAGAAGAAAAGAAAAATCTTGGACAGCTGTTTTTACATGCAAATTGGTCCTCTTCACAGGAAAATGCAATGGTTTATGTGCAAAACTGGCCTGATCTTAGACATAACTGGAGCTATTTAATACCTATTTTAAGACTCTGGGTCAGCCCTGTGGCATAGATAGCCCACCCTAAGGAAACCAAGGTCCCTACAACTTTTGTTGTTTCCTGTAACCCTAAAGAAAATTCCCAGAAAATTCCCTCATCAGGAAAGTCAGTTTGTCTTAGCTAGATGTTTTCCAGCCCAACTGATTTTTCTGTTAAGAAGATTATGCTATTGTCATACATTTTATTAGGAGTCATATTTTGTTTATAACGTACCATGTTTCCATTTGTATGAGATACAGTGCCCATCCAAGAGGCTTGAACCAGAGACAACAGGACTAAACATCCAGGCCTTTATGTTAGCTACAGATCTCATTCTGGCATAATGAAGTAGCATGTTCTTCAAGTTCCTCTGACCAGCTTCTAGAGAGGCATAATCATGTGCGCTAGACCCTGTATCCTGCATCTGAAACTGATGTTCAAGGCACGTCTATGGGGATGGGTTTAGACATTCTGGAGCTTGCTCTGCCTGTATTTGTCATGGTCTTAGTGCAGCAGTGTGACAAATCTAATGTGTCCCATGGACAGGGCATCCTCAGAAAGAGTATCTTGTCTTCTGTACCACTGGGTAAAGTGCAGATGTGCACAGTTACCATGGAGTGGCTAATGCATTGTTAAGTCTGCATGCTAGTTTTTCTTGCCATAACACATCTGTCTAGCCAGACAGATTATTAAGTGAATTTTGGGTAAGAGCTGTTGTAGTGTGTATAAGGATATTTGACTATTAAAAAAATCTTGCATGAAATTCAGAGCATAGTACCTAACCTAAATGTACAGCAGTAGACTTTGATGTGCCTTTTTACTTGCATCTGAATCCATAGAGAGAGGTGAATTTCTGCTGTAAGATAGGCTGATATTTACTGAACTTGCTTTGCATTTGTCTCTGGCACATTGCTGTTTAAAATACATCATTTTTGCGTTTTTAAGCACAGGAGCAAGTGCTGCAGCTTCATGCATCATTGAAGAGTGTGGCCTCAGCTCATACAATATACCAGGGATCCAAATGATCAGCAGATACAAACTTTTTATTTGCACACAGGCAGGTCAAAAATGAGGTTCTATCAGTAGAAGAGTGAATGGACTGAAGGCAAATGCAGAATATAAATAAAACTTGTGCTTATGCAAAAATGAACAAATTATTTTTACTGAGGAGGCAGCAGATGAAAATATTGGGCTTTAAAAGTTCAGGTGACCTCTAAGACCTTTTTTATGATAATTGCAGCTGGCCAAGCACTCTGTCTCTCTCAATTTCTTCTCTAGAAGCTATTTTGCTCTGTGTAGAGCTATTGAATATTCTTTGAAGCAGAACCTCAGTAACCCATTTCCCTGGTTGAACACTCTCACCTGAAGGTCATATCTAGTCATTCATTCCCTTTGCCTGACCTGTATCATAAGAAAAGCCCACAAAGTTATTTAATAGCCAAAGTAAATGCTTTAGCGTGAGAGAATGTAAGTGTTTGGTCCCTTTACGTGAGCTGAAAAAGATCAAGGGGTCACTTTGGGAGATTTCGTGTCCTCTTTTTCTCCTCTGGAAGTAGCTATGGATGTTAATCCAACAGAGCGAGGTAGGAGAAGGACCAGTATGTGTAAAATAACAAGCCCCAACTTGGAGCACTTGGATGCCTATCAAGGGAAGAAGGGGTAATGAAGTGTTGAAACAACACGTAACAGCAAGTCCTTCCCCTGCCAATACCTTCAGATCAAGTCTGGATGCCTTTTCTGGAAGATCTATTTTAAATGGAAAGGATGGGGTTTAATAAAGGGGCAGTTGGATGAAATGTAAGGACTATTGCCCTATGGAAGAGCTCGGATTAGATCTTATGTTGATAAATTTCTGACAAGGCTTGCTTCCAGGTGATGGCAGGAGTTATTTTATGTGCGCACATTTGAGATTTTGGAAGTCTTCTCTTTCCTGAGCAGGACACCCTGAAGCTTTTCAAAATTTTATTCTTCTCTTCCTATTAAAACCAAACCAAAACAACAGCAACAACAAACACACACACACACACACACACACACACAAAAACAAAACAAAAAACCCCACCCCAAAACTGGAGAATTAACTCTGATCTACCTCAGCAGCTAGGCCAAGCACTTTCCCTTTCGAAGATCCTCCAGATGCAAGTTCTGTCTTGAGCTTTCTCCTTCATGTGCATTATCTTTAGCACCTGTACAGTCACATCCTTTACTGTCCACTCGTTTGCTGGCATATAATGTTCCTTGGGTTTGTGGTAGCACAGAGGGTCATTGCAAATTCTCTTCGTACCTCCATCTATTTATCTTTGCATGTTTTAGTGCTAATTGGGCCTGGAAAAAATACTGTCTACATGCATCCTGTTGTATACCTATAAAATATTCATACTAAGATTGGCAAGTCAGTGCAGCTGGGACCTAAGTTAAGCCAGCAATATTATTTTAGGACTCCGGTAAATATACCAGTGGCTTTTGTTATCTGCTTTGTTTTTTCAAGTGTTAGTTCTACATATATATGAGATGAGTAAGCCAGACTTTTTGTTTAAGAGATGCTAAATTATTTCCATAAATCTTATGTTGTTGGCTGTTTAAATTATTATGAGCCAAAGTCCCTGGCACTAAAGGCTACACACTACAGTGAAACATGTTTATATTTTCTGCGTTTATGAATTTAAATTATGGCAGGGTACTTTTCTTGCTTTTTCTCCTCAGAGCACTCCACTGTGGATATTCACAGATGGGCTAATAATACTCGCAAGGGTTGCCTATTTGTCACACTGTCATGGGTTGCCAGAGATTATTTGTACTATTAGAAACATGCAAATAAAAACCACCTTTTAGCTGTTCGATAGCCCTTCTTGAAGGACTATTTAGTTTCCAGAGAGGAATTGAAAAATCAAGATTTTAATCCTTAAAAAGAATAAAGAATGAGATCAATTACAGCTAAGTACGAAAATTTCTAGGTGTGCTTTCTCCAGTGCACATATCACTCGTGCAGCGTGTTTTCTTTCCTTACCCAAAGGGTTGGATATGAGGGAACTTCAGATCATAACCAAGCAACAAAGAACAAGTAATGTGCTTGATTGTGCTTTGTTCTTTCACGTGCAAGGTGGAGTGCTGGCCTGTCTTTTGACTTCTTTTACTTGTCAGGGTTGATACCCCTAACTGGTGATCAGAGTTTATAGTTCTGTGAATTCTCAACTCCAAGGAACTCAACCCCCTTGGTGACATCATATTTAGCCAAATTCTCCACTGCTCAGAGAGTAATTATTATGCCTCTTGCAGAAGCTGAAGTACCACTTACCCTGGACCTCAAGTCAGCCGATGTCAATAAGGAACATGCAAACAAAACAAGCTCGATGTGCTACCAGTTTGACAATAGCTTTATCTGCATCGCTGATTTGTTACAGAATCTTCTCATCTTGAGGTCTTTTGAAGCAAAACTTCTTCCTACTTGAGTCAACCAAGTGGATTAGCTTTGCTTTCTCACACATTTTCAGCAGTTCATCTCCCACCTGCCCCATTGAAACAACCACTTGCAGGTCATGATATAGCAGCTATTTTCCAGTATAAGGGAACAGTGTACCCAACCGTTGCAAGACAAGGTGTAATGATGCATATGAAATCACAGGTAAAACATGAGTATGTAGCCCCAGGCAGTTCTCCCAAGCAGGACTTACCTGGCAGCCTGTGCTGCACATCTGTTTTGTAAAAAACATCCTGAGAGTTTTTCACTGTTTCGAAGTTCTGAAAACTTTGCTCTCCTACCTCTGGTGCTGGTAGGTGTAGCACCACACTCACACTCGTATGCTGAGCCATGGTAGTAGCTTAGCAAGTGTCTTCAAAAGTACCTGTGCAGCAGTACTCACTCCTCTCCCTGCCAACACCCATCTTCAGTGGCTTTGTTCAGAGCACAAAGGAAGTTTTTGGGGCAGGGAATGTATTTCTCTTTGTGTGCAGACGGCGCATAGAAAAATGGAGCTGAACTTGGCTACAGATGCCAGGTCAGGTCGCAACAGAAGTAGGGAATGCTTACAGTGGCAGTGTTAACTTCTCCCCTGTGGCTGGACTTTATACAAGCTTCAAAGTTTTTCCACAGTGCCGTCTTTTAGGATCCTGAAAATTATGTACACTTGCTGGAGTTGGCTATCTGATACTCTCCCTTCTGGTGCTCTCTCTCACAAAATTACTTCCTCTGGGAGCTTCTAGTAGTGGAAGAAATGGCCAAGATGAAGTGGGAGCTAGCTAATTGGTAGACAAGAGGCTACTGAAGCATTAAGTACAGTAATCCTACTTTGTACTGTTTTTCGCAGATCTCATTTCTGTTATTGAAACTTGCTGCTATGTCTCTGTCTGGAAACAGAGCTTAGCTTAATGAAGATGCACTTTTCCCACATCTTACAATTGATCACTCATTAAAATAAATATATAGAGCACATTTTCAGAATTCTGTCCCTGTTACAGTCTGCTATTCACCCTCACACTGTGGCCATTTTGCTTTGGGTTTGCTGGGTGCAAGTGATAAAAGCCATGACTATTTCCCTGGAGTAGCTGATGGGCTCTTTCATAATTTGCATGTTCCTTATTGACATTGGCTGACTTGAGGTCCAGGGTAAGTGGTACTTCAGCTTCTGCAAGAGGCAGAAGGTTATACAGCATAGTCTTGTAGATTCAATCCTAAACTGTTTCACAGTGCTGAAAAGCACCACAGCTCAGGAGCAGCTGAACCAGGTCTGCTGAGTTCTGCCCTCATACCAGGGGACACCCAGGAGGCTGTGGCTTGTACTGAAATGCTAGACCTTTACGTAGACCAGACAGACGTAGAAAAATGAGATAGCTGGTCCTTTAAGGGTCAAAAAACTATGGCTTCTTTTATAGCCATTAGTCACAGTTGTTCTGTTGCATATGGTTAGTAAGTAATAACAGACAAACTGCTGATGAGTCCTGTGGTGGTTATCCTTGGTATATATTTGATGTTTAGGATACTCTTAAATGTGTTTTAAATGTCAGAAGAGGAGGCACTATGAAATGCCAAAACAGTTCATCTCTAGCTTATCGGTTTGATTAATTTCAAATGCTTTCATTGTACCATAATAATCCTTTTCTTCACCTCATCCTGCTTTTCTGTCTATCAGGAACCACCTTTGCTTAGCAATGATTATTTTTTATACATTTGAAATTTCAGGTGGTGGTATCATTTGTGAGCTGCCTTGTGTGGGCACAATACTGAGCATGTGGGCACGTGTGAGCTGCTCTAGCTCATGGAGACACTCAAATGTGAATAACTCCAAGTTACTCTTGTAGGGAAGGTTGCAGCAGTTTGTACTGGCTAATACAGGGCTACTTGTAAGGCTTCCCTAAACCTCAACAGGGCTAAGGAATCACTGAAGAGTTACTAATTGTAGTGCAGGATTTTCTACCCAGCTAAGTATCAGTGTAACATGCTTTACTGCTTCTTGGCTTCCTGTTCTTCTCCAGCATCCTTCCCCATGCTTTCTTGTCTGCCTTTTCAAGAAACCTGGGTTGTTTTTTCTTCTTTGCCGCTCTCCAGCTCCCAGGATACTGTCTGTATATTCCCCTACCAGAGTTTTGGACAAAGGCTGCAGGGGGTTTCCTATTTCTATGGAGCCTTGTGTTATGAAAGCCTATGCTGTAAAAATGCATAGTCTTTACTGAAAAAAGGTATGTGCTAGCAATATGATTAGTTTCTGTTGTGTGAGCGAGGTTGAGCACAGCTGATGTTTACTCTATTAGCAGTTAAACTGGTATTTCTGTTGTTTTAATATTGGGTAATCTGTGATATTAAAATTTATATCACCCTTTAAGTCCTAAGTTCTAAAGTTTGAGTGTGGATGATTTTTTATTTGCAGAAAAGAAACTCCTTGCTGTTCTAGATTTAATGGTAAATAGCACTTTTAGCTTTGAATTGGCACTGGGGGGGGGGTGATGTATTAAGGCCATCACAGTGTCGCAAATGCAAATGCCCAGGGCAGCAAACAGTGGGAGAATCTCAGGCACCAGCAGTATTCCAGTATCCACAGTATTCATCCAGCCATGTGCGTGACTCCCCAGGGTGGAGGTGGTGGTGCTATGCTGGGGGCTCTCCTTGCCTGCCCAGGCAGAGTCATGGAAGAGATCTCCTGTCCTTGTGGGCTGAACAGGGAACGTGGACGTCACAGTGGTGTGCAGGGAAGGGGGAATTGTGCTTTGGAAGCCAGAAAGAGAGAAGAGCGATCTCAGCTGTGCTGTAAACCCTCACTGGGTAAACCCTCATTGGGCCCACAGTGGGATCAGGCTGACTAGAAGAAAAAGAGAGAATTGCATCTTCCTGCAGCACCCCAAAATGCATGTCCTGCAGACTTAATGGAGTTGTGATATTTGCTGGAGGCACAGTCCAGTACTGTGTGAGAGTCTGATGGTATTGGCAAGAAGTAGAATGACGTTGTGTTTGACCCATTAGGTATTTTTCATTGTGATCTTCCTTGTGTGTTCAGAGATGATTGCAAGGAAGAATAGCTTCTTGGTGTATCGTTGCTTTTTAGATACGCTTCAGTGGCATTGAGAGCGAATTTCTCAACTTATTTTACAGCAGTGTGTTTATGGCGTAAGTGGTGAAGAAATGCCTGTGAGACACTATTATACTTACCTTCCAGATGATGGATTGGTTATTCCAGCCACAAGGCCCATTGAAGGAAGATCAAAAGATAATTGACTGTTGAGCTTTTGAGCAATGCTAAGGTCAATTGCTGCAGAGGTCAGGTTATTTGAACAATGGGCCCGTTTGCAAAGGGTTACAGAATGCTAATAATAATTTTTGCTTTAATGGAAGTTCTCAACATTGTCAGGGAAGAATTAACTTTTAAATATTAAGCTTAAATATCTTTTTGAAATTGGAAGGCTCTTGGACGAATGGGGAAAAAAAATACTCTTCAGAAAATGCCAAAAATCAATGCCTTGCATGTCAAAACCAACTGATTTTTACCTCCAGTCAGTCAGCTGAATTGCTGGTGTGTGAATATATGTATGTTTATATGTATGCTTATATTATCTTCAAATTTTTCAAGGCTTGAGAAAGTAACTTGGTGTTGAATACATAGAAACATGACTGGGTTAATACTAGGGGAAGAATAAATCTTATGTAACTAATAAACAGAAGATAAGTTAAACTACACAAATTCCTGAGGCTTCTGTTCTGAATAGCCGTTAAATCTGAGGCTCAGGAAACTTCTGGTTGTGCTCTGGAACAGCCATGCTCAAAATAAAACTTTTTTCTTTTTTTTTCCCCCCCCCCCCCCCCCCCCCCATAGAGCTCACAGTAGCTTTAAGGGGAGCGGGGGGGAATGGGAGACATGGAAGAGATAATTCCTTAACTGATTTATGACCATTTCATGTATATGTATTTATTGGGAAAGCTGTAAGACCATGGACAACCAAACCGTTGGCTACTGAATATATTACATCATCTACATACTGTTTTTCTGTCTTTAAATCAAGCTTAGTATCAGTGAGATTTCTGGTCACAATCAGCACGATTTCTAGGTCAATCCAGTTGCTGTGTTCACAGAGAGTGTTCTCTCTACTACTTGAAGTCACCAGAAGAAGCTCACAGTCCTTCTTCCAGCAAAATGTTGGGAAGCACTGATTTTTGGCATCTACACTCATTGAGACCCCCTACTTCTCTTGGCAGTGAGAGCCTTTGAAATGGAGGGAAACCACTGTGCTATACACACACACTTAGGCTTTGTTTCAAATTTGTCTTTATTTTTTGTGCGTATGTAGAATGCCATGGTGAAGCAGCATCGGTGGGTGCTTCCATGTCTCTCAGCCTTCCTGTTCTACCAGAGCTCTTTCTTCTTCATCAATTATTTGTACATTTTGTCAAAGAGTTCAGCTGACCTAACGTGGTTTTTGGGGAGAGCTGCCACCAGGATGCTCCTTGCTGCATGCAAGCACCATCAGCTCAGTTCTAAGGATGCCATTTTCTTTTGTTCACGTGGCAATAGCCTTGAGTAGTGTTTTGTGGCTTTCAGGAGCATTGAGCCTGTGTGCTACCATACCTGCTGTAGCCAAAACTGGACCTAAATGAAAGGAAGAGAGATGCTGAAGGAGTCTGAGGAAAATTTTCAGGCTTATTAGGAAAAAAAAAAAAACCCACAACAACAAAACAAGTCAGGTCTTATTCCTTTGGTGGACAGCATTGGAGACCCAACAGAGGTTTGAACAGCTTTCCAGAGGAGTGCCTGCGGGACATTGTGTAGTGGTGGAAAGTACAAGGTTCCTTCAAGCAGGTCTGTGTGTTATTTTGCAGGCACGTGAGAGTTCATGGGCTGGTGTTCTTAGCTGCTGGTGGTTATGTGAACACAGGAGAGCGATACATGTGCAGAGCCAGTGTGCCCTGTTGAGAGGGGGAACGTGTTCACCTGGTTTGGCACTGGTAGCCAAGGCTCGGTGTCATTACTATCTCACCTGACTTAGGGTGTGCAAGGCAAGGTGGACTTGCAAAAGAAGTTCACATCTGCCTGCAAAACACCCAAAGACCAGTTCCTTGAATGGATCTTGCCAGTTTGAGAGATACAGAAACTTTCCAGGCACTAGCCATTTTTAACTGCCTGAGTGGTTTAAAGAGATGGTCAAAAACACATGCAAATCCCTTTCTTCCAGTTAGCTGCTACACCGGGGGGAATTGGGAGACTGAATTAGTTTCCTAATATCCCTAAGCAGAGGAAACAATTGCTATATTTTGATTTTTACATTCGTCTTCATTCTTTTACTGTCCTACACACTTCAGGTGGAGCATTCTGGAGCAGTGTTTCAGTTTTATTGCATTTTCTTCTTTATATTTGTGCAAGCTAAACGAAGTTTAGGAAAGTAAACAGTGGCTCTGTAAGGTTGTTTTAATTTCTGGTTCTCATGTGCTAACATACCCCTTACTGCTTGGCTCCCAGTCCAGTCAAGTGAGATCCTAAGAAACCTGGAGATTTCCAGGAGTTTAGCTGCAAAAATGTAATTGCAAGAGTGAAGCAAATGCTCGTGTTGCTACATTTATGTCATCTTTGTATGAGGCATCCTGTATAACTGGTTGTGGAAATCTGGTGAGGAGCTGGCAGTGACACTTTCCATATGAGTACCACCTGAATAACAGCAGCTAGGAGGGGAATGTGCCAGGGGATGTAAAGCATACAAGACCTAGCTCTGTTTTAGTCACATGTTGAAACCAAAATACTGTGCTGTGAAAGCTACTGGGTTGCTCCAAGTGAATGAACGTGGGATGTATGAAGCTAACTCTGTTTAGATTTCTCTGAAAATCCAAACCAAAGCTGGAAGGAAAAGCATGTCTCATGTATAAGTCCAGATCAATGCAAGATTCCTGGCTAATATGGAATCAGGGTGCACTGGAGTCCATGCAATGTCTGTGTTTTCACGTGTGATGAGAGGTGGCCTAAAGAAGGGGGAGGAAGAAACAGCAAGAAAATGCTGCAATGCAAATAATGCCATGAGTTTAGTTAGAAGCAGTATCAGTAACCTGTATATTGCTGTATCTGCTCCAGTTCATCCATCTCTACTTAATAGCCTTTTTTGGCTTGTGTCAGTAGAGTTATAAAGTACCCCTTATCTGTTGATAGTAAATACATGATTATTCTCTGTATGCTCAGATGGTTTCAAATTTTTAGCTTTATTCTAGGTTTCTAAATTAAGCCACTTTGGACGTACGCATATTAAGTAGTATAAGAAAAATTTAGAGCTTTAAAATATCCTCATTAGTTTTTGCAAGCTTAAATGATGACACAAAATCCATGCCAAAGAGAAACAAGGCTTAGATGATTACTTGAATTGTGTAAGATCACCATGGGCAGAAACAGAAGTAAAAGACAGAACTTGCAATACAGTAAGCCCTGGAGTCTTGTTCCCATGTCCTTAACAAGGTTTGTCTTGGAAGGGATATGTTTATCTTGCCTATGTTCTAGGGACACATGGGAAGGTACTGTAAATTTCTATCACATTTTATTTGTTGTTTGGGGTTTTTTGTGTATTTTTGTTGGTTTTTGTTTGTTTCTTTTTAATGCAGTTGTTAACAGCTGTTTTACTGTGTCTCTCAGTTCAGTAAACTTTGTATTCACATCCTTAGGAGTAATGGGCATCTTGTGTACAGAGATGAGCAAATGTTTGTAGCAGTGATTTCCTTGTAAGGCAGTAGAATAATTATGATACTCATGTGCAGTGTTTTGCAAATATTTAAGTCTGTTCATCATATTGTCCGACGCTAATGCATTTATATGACTACAAATTCCATTACTTTATGCAACCAAAAGGACAGTACTTTGCCAGATAAGGGAGAAATCGCAGAACACTCTTATTAAGAACCTGATGTCAGTCCAGAAAGAGATGGTATATCTTGTTTTAAACATTCAACACAAGAACAAAGGGGAAAACAACAAAATCAAGATGGCTTAAGTTCTGCTTCAGGGCATAGGCAGGTTAGAGGAATGATTGCTAAGCAGACCTCATCTCTGGAACAGGCACAGCTTCAAAAAATAGTGATACGAAACTCGGACTACTCGTCTTCTACTCACTGAAGAATAAGAAGTCTTATATGCTGCAGGAGGTTGTTTTAGAGAGAGTTTTATTGATTAGCTTTCAAAATGCTACCATAAATTATTTTTAAAGACAGTCATATGGGGCCCAGAAATTTCTGCGCTAGTATTTGTGTTAAAATGTTACTGAACTCAGAGGGCATAGATTTGTCAGTCTCACAATGTTCCAGTGCCAGATACCTAGCTGTGTTCAGTGTTTAGAGAAAAGATTTCCCAGAAGCCTTCTGCTCCGGAGAGGCTAGTCAGATCCCAGCCATGACTGAGTGTGACTCCTAACGATAGTGGGTGTGGAGGACATTGCCCTTTTGCTTACTCTGAGTCTAAAGGCAGATGGATTTGAGCAGGACTGTTGAGCGGGTGACGCAAAGTCAGGAGGGCTGGAAAGGTAGATTTAGGCATCTTTGAGCAAATGGTTTTCTGTAAGCAAATGGTTTGCTGTAAGCAAAAACTGATGCCTCGTGGTGTGACTGCAAGTGTGTGGCTCTCACTATGCCAGCTAAAGTTCCCCAGCATGACTTTTTCCAAACTCTGCTGACCACAAGGTGGGACTGGAGAATACACATGCAGGTATAATATTTTGCAAGTCCTCCAAATGACTCGTGAGCCCAGGATGGGGTAGTGTGGGGGGAAAGGAGAAAGAGAAACAAGTTTTAAGGGTACTTTAGAATTAAGATGAATTCATATACGAGAAAATGGGAATCATGTACTTTTGCCTTATTTCTCACCTAGAATACAGTCAGAACCCGGGAGAGCTGGAGTTGGCAAACCCCTCTGAAAATGCCTCTCGGCGTCCACTGCATCACCAGGTAGTTAGTGACACCCAGTGACACTTTGGCACCTCTGCCTTGCTGCAGATGACATCCAATCACTTTTGAAAAATCCCTTCTTTGTGAATGAAGATAGACTGGGAGAGTGTTTTAAATTTGTATATTTATTTTCCTGGTTGGTAAAGAGAAGCCGTGAAATAGACTCGAGAGTGAAGTACAATAATCAAGCAACTCATTGATCTGAAGTTAATCTGTTGCAACTGCCTCAGCAAATGCTAAAAATGGTCTCTTTTCCTGCTTTCTGTAACTGAGGAAATGGCTTCTGCCAATATCCCTCTAACACCAGCAGCCCTTGGCGCTTTTGTCAAACACGCTCTCTGTTTGAACGCATCAAATGAAACTCATTTGTTGTTATTGTTTAAGATTAAGCTGCACTTATAGAATTACTGTGGCATTATTAGGCCAGTTTCCTAGAACACAAATAGAATGAAAAACAAATATAAAAAAGAGGAAATGCTATTTTTTTTTGTTTTAAATCTCAGTGCTGAGGTTTGAGTCTCTGTTGTTCTCAGTAGTGAATTATATGGTATTGTATTCTACAAAGAAGCACCGAGAAGCTGTCTTAAAAGCAACATAATCATTATGCAAAGGTTCTTTGTAATATACAAAGCATTCAAAATGTTCTCCAAATGCTTGGAAGGTGTGTTTCTGGTGCAAAATGAGAGCAAATCGTGCCTTTTAGCTTTGAGCTCTGATATGGAATCCGTACAGACATGAGCAGGTCACTGACTATCTGCTGCACCATCTGCAAAATGAAGCTGTCGAGTGCCTCAAACTACCCAGGAAGCCAGATAAGATATCTGAAGCCAGAAAAGATACCTGTAGGCAAAATATTTTGGTGCTGACCTGCTGGGATTCATGCAAGCTGAATTCTGCTTTTGTGCTTTCACTGATGGAAAGCTTTCAAAATAGGTTTTCTAGCAAGCCATCGAAAGTTACAGTTTTCTTAAATGAAAACTCATCAGTCCTCTAAGTAGTCTTGAAAATGCATGATGGCTCACAACAATTATTTTCATAGAATCTTGGAGCAATTTGGGTTGGAAGGGAACATGGGAGGTCTCTAGTCCTGCCTCCTCCAGCAGAGCCAACAGTGAATTCAGACCGGGTTGCTCAGAGCTTTGTCCAGACAGGGCTTGAAAACCTTCACATCCTTTTTTCATCCCTGTCCCACTGCTTTGTCATTCTTGCGGGGAATTTTTCTTCCTCTTATGACCAGTCAGAACCTTGCCAGCTCCAGTTTATGCCCCTGGCTGTTGTTCTTCTACCACACATCTCTTTAACAAGCTCAGCTCCACCTCTTAGTTACTTTCCCCCAGATACTGGGACCTGTTGCTAGGTCCTCCCGAGCTATCCCGTCCCTGAGTTGAAGAAACCCCAGTCTCACAGCATCTCCTTACAGGGCAAGTACTCCTGCCCCAAACAGCTTAGTGGCATCCCCTGAACTCCCTACAGTTAACATGTTTTTTCTTGTACTGGGTGTCCCAAACTGGATCCATTGGTCTAACAATTGCTGAGTAATGGGAATGACTAACTGTCATCATTCTACTGTTTGTGATCTTCTGGATAAATCCCAAGATGTTCTTTTCTGTCTTTGCAGCCCTGCTGGCCCATGCTCAGCCTGTTGTGCCCAGAGCTGCTTCCTGGCCAGGCAGTGCCCAGCCTGCATCCCTGCAACAGGTTCCTCCTCTCCAGGTGCAGGGCTTTGCCTCTGTCCCTGTTGAATTTTACAAGATTCTCGTTGGCCCATTTCCCTGTCCTGTCCGTGTCCCTCTGGGTGGCAGCCCTGCCCTCTGGCATACCAGCTGCACCCCTTGGTTCGTTGTCATCCACATACTTGAGTTTAAAACAAAACTAACTTGAAAAATAAATCTAAGCACCAATAGCCTCTATTCACCCTCCATGAAATTCCACTAATTTTGCTGAATTTAGCAAGAAATTTCTTTAGGAATGGTTTGCAAGAGTTTTCCTTGAGTTTAAGAAAATTTGCTGGTCTGCAAAACTTTCCCATCTTTGTTTTCAGCAGTGAGTAAACTTACCCCTCCAGCTCCTTTAGACATGTAAACCCTCTGGATCACAACTTTCTTCAGTTAAAAACAGAAAAGCAAACATATATTTCATTCCTTCCTACCACCACCATTTTAGATAAGTTCCAAAGAATATTTGTTCTAAAAAAATAAGCCTAATATGGAAAAATCAAGGAGTTGACAGAGGAAACTTTGTTTCTCTGATTCTGCCAGAGGATGCAGGCATTAGGTTGTCCCAATCTCACTTGGGTTTAAGTTTTTTACTAGTTTTGTATTGCCTAGAGCTCAGCTACTGGTAAGATATTGGTAGATATAATGCTTAAGCCACACAGATGATCTTTAAATTCTTCAATAGAGTATATCCCTGATGTTTTGCCAGCACATGGAAGCTTTATAAATTAACAGAAGTTTTGGCTTTTCACCCCACAGTCAGAATCAGTGTCATAGAATGGTTTGGGTTGGAAGGGACCTTAAAGGCCATGGGCAGGGGCACATCCCACTAGACCAGGTTGCTTGAAGTCCCATCCAACCTGCCCTTGACAGATTGTGCTGAATTTTGCTTCCAGTTAAAACCAACCTCCCAGGCAGGTATCGTAGGTGGTTTTGCTCTTACTGCAAGACTGGAGCCTGCTAAAATTGTGAATGCTGTAGCATCCTGATGAACTCCCTGAATGAATGCAATTCACTACCAATCTAAAATTACTACTCTATGCTAGAGAATGGCTGTTCAAAAAAGGTCCTTATTTAATCAATAGAGTAGCTCCGCATGTACGTTCAGACACAGAAAATCTGCTAGTGACAGCGTGATGGGTTTTATTCCTTTTTATTTCTATTAGCATTGCAGAACCAATTCAGCTTTAAGCAAACTCAAATCTCCACCTTCTTATATTATGCCCGCCAAAACCAGTAGGTGGCACAGCACAGAGGCTCCCAGGTACTTGAATTCTATAAATAATGGTGCTGGTAACTCAAGTTCTGGTGAGTAATGCACCCTGACCATTACTGAGACCATTATTTCATTTGACAGGGGTTTTACTACTATGTTCAGTGTACAAGGACAGAAGAAACCCAGCTTAAGTCTGACCTTAGGTTGTGCTTACGGGTTAGGAAACTATTGCATTTTTCATTGACCAGATGAATCCTGTTGCTGCATTAATATAAGGTGCCATTATAATATTTTTATGCAGTGGCATCATACTTTGCTATTACTGGATGTGAGATGCTACAGAGCACTCCAAGCCAGGGTTGCAGTCTGGGTTTTGATTTTGCACACCTCAAAATTGAGGAGAGTTTGACTGAAAGGGGTTAATTTAGTCTCGCTTTTAGTGGATGCACTGTAGGAAGCTCTAGTCGGTGGTCACTGTGGAAATGGCAGGTTACTGTGCTGCTGGAGACAGAGGCCGATGCCTTGAGAAGCTGGACAGACCGCATTTCAAAATAGGAACCGGAGAGGAAGGAGGGAAGGTTCTTGACGTTTTCACATGCAGCCCAGGATGCAATGGTCAGAAAGCAGAAGAACTACCAGCAGATTAAAACTAGGAAGTGAATTTGCAGCTCAGGCAGCCTGTACAAGGAGATAATGATGTTAATTCCTGTGAGTAGTGAGCTGGATTCTGATCAACCTTGTGTAAGCAGGTGTACTCAAGAGATAGCAAGGAGCAGAAAAACAGGTTAATTACTATTTTTAGCAATGCAATAGGGGCAGACTGGACAAGTTAGCACTGTTTCCTTGATAAATGTTAGATGGTGGGTGCTCAGGGAGCACAAGCGTCTGAGATGGCAACTACTAATTGAAAACTCTGCATGAGCTGGACAGAGGCAGATTTCATGCACAGAAGAACAAACTTAGTCCCTCACTGTGAGAATCAGTCTGCTCCTATACCCTGCCATCTCTTCAGCGTCATTCAGGTGACCCAGACCAAGGTTTGCCCTGAGGAGAGTCATCTGGCTGCTAAATAACAGGGGAGACCTCTCCTCAGAGACATTCCTGCCTCTGGTACCAGCTCCCAGAGGCAAGAAAGTAGTTCCTTCTCAGCATGAGAAATCCTAGGCCCCCTGTGCTCACTCACTACCAGGGCAGGATCAGGGGTGTAAAAAAGAGGGTAGGGAGAGAACATGTCCCTAGTGCTTCTCTTGACTAGAGGAAGGGAGAGGAAGAAATAAAGCAAAACCGAAGCAGATATACCCAATTCCTTAACAGTGCTTCTAGCAGCCCATAAGAATAGGACATCCACGAGCCCGAGGCCTTTGGATTTGGTGCGAGAATAATATTGATAACACGCTGACGTTGTAGTTATTGCTAATTAGCACTGTAGCACTTACCCTAAGTCAAGGACTTTTCCATTTCCCATGCTCTACCAGTGAGGAGGTGCACAAAAAGGTGGGAGGAAGCATAGGATAGCTGACCCAGACTGGCCAAGGGGGTCATTCCATACCATTGGACATCACACTCAGTATATAAAGTGTGGGGGAATTTGCCAAGGGGGGCAGTGGATGACTGCTTGGGGACTGGCTGGGCATCAGTCAGCAGGTGGTGAGCAACTGCATTGTGCAGCTTTTATCATTTGGGAGTTTTTATTTCTTTCTCTTTTTGCTATATTCATTTTCATTATTATATTGTATTTTAGTTATTAAGCTATTCTTAGCCCACAAGTTTTACGTTTATTCTGATCCTGCTGCGTGGTGCGCAGTTGCTGGCTGGGGTTAAGCCACGACGTGGTCGCTTTACTATCTGCCGCAGTTGTCTTTACAGACTTAAACCACCCTGCTGAACCAGCCTCTCCTGAGATAAAACTATTATGGGAGAAAAGTATGCTCCCTGGTTTGCTTCTTGCCTGGATTTCTTTTAGTAAGTGGGATGGAAAGAAGGCTGCTTACCTTCACCGAGTACATTTTCTTAGGTAGGAGTACAGAAATGTGAGACTGTAAGGTCTATGACACCTCTTCTGAGTGGGTTGAATCTGTAGCAACTGTTGTCATGTGCAAAGCAGGACAGTTTGTTTGTGTCTAAAGGCCATCCGGTCATCTCCACAGTATGCAGACTAGGGGCAGGAAGATGCTCCTAGACAGCACTGTGGCGTGCAGCGAATGATGTAGTGCAAGATAACTCTCTACCACAGTTTTGAATAGCAAGTTACTTAATACACATATTTATTCTTCATGTAATTTTATAGTTTCCCAGAATGTCTCAAACTGTAGTCTTGGGTAATGCATAGTCAATTAATGAATTCTAGAGAGCTGACTGTTAAGGTGATACTGGCTGCCATTTATTTCTACTTGCTAAGCTGTATTAAAAGAACTTTTAAAATACCCCAAATCCTCACCTGATAGTTTCTGTGATTGCTAATACTATCACTGCCAGAGGGACATCAGACAAGAAGTCTGTAAAACTGCTTGTTTCAAAAGACTTCTCCCAATTCAATACCAGAAATTATTCACAGGCTGAATGCTCTTACCCCTCTGATGGGACGAAGACTTAAGAGTGGCTCTGTGCAGCTCCACACGTGCCAGATCAGCTTCCTGTGCTCCGAGATGGGCCAGCTGCTTGCACTGTAGGACAGTTAAGGGTGCAGCTAGGGCTGTGGCTGCTGCTTGCTTGTAAACAAAAAGGCCTTTTTTTTTTTTTTTTTTTGCAAAGGAAAGGAAAACGTCTGCTTGACAATGTCTGAAACTGACTGCCAGCATTATCAAGGAAGGCTATGGATATAAGGAGCAGTGGCATCATTCTGGTGGGGATTCAGTCTGTTGGTGTAATTTCCACAGTGTTGTGCTGTTTCAGACATGCAGCTCCCCCTCTGTCAATAAAAATAAATATCCATCTGAAGTTTATAGCCAAGAGAATTTGTTACATTTGAATTCTTTACAAGTTTGCATAGCTGTGCTCATTTTGGTTTGCTCTATACTAAATTTTCTGAAAGATCTCATTGACTCTCCATGAGTTCTTTTTTTTTTTTTTTTTTTTTTTTAGACTGGCCAAGCTGAGTGGCTTCTCTAGTTAAAGGTCTCTGTCAGGGGATTCTCAGAGAGGTACTCTGGCAGATGCATAGCAAAGTCATATCTTGTCAGATGCATAAGAATTAAAATTACTTGAGTTGTTTTCTAATGGCAAATTCTCCATCTGGAAATACAATTCTGAAAACTAGACTTCTTATGGGAATATATCAATTTACACAAAATGAGGGGGTCTTTATCAGCCTGGCAGAAAATAAAATGTTTTGACCTTACAATGCTGAAGAATTTGGATCATTTACTTTATTTGCAACCATACTACAGTATACTTGTACAGTAAAATTGATACAAAACACTTACATTTTAATTTCTTTACACAAAAGCATTTGCTCCCTTGCTATTTTCCTATATAAAATTTTTATTTCCAGGAAACTTCAGGTGTATTCTTGTTCATTTCAACCTGTGGCATGGAAAGAAAGAGAAATCATGCAGTTTTCTGCAAAGCAGAAATTCAGATTTCTGCTCAGATCCAGCTCAGATCCAGCACCTATTCAATACCACAGGCATTTGAAAGACCAACTGCTGCATAGCTGGAGTATCACACAAAGCAGACAAACAAAAAACCCCAAGGGCTGAAATCTGTTCCCAGTAAATATTTGAGTAATTTCAAAGTATTCATCAACTGTGGTCTGTCCATGAACAATTTGCAAACAGCCAACAAGTGCCAAATTTCACAAACAAACTGTTCATTGCAAATAGTTTGCCTCTTCACTGTGACTGAGAAGTGTGTCATTAAGAAGCCAACTGTTTTTCTTAAACAAGCCTTTTACCCTCAACATACTAAAGAACTGTATGTGAGGAGCAGGACAATAGAGCTTAAGGAAACTTAAATGATAATTTGAAAACCTTGCTTAGAATTTTCTTCATAAGAATATTTCCTGCTTTTTTTTTAATCCAAGGATTCCCAAGCCCAGTGAGCATCATTACTTCCATTTTAGTAGCAGAAAAAAACAAGGCAAAAGGAGAAACTATACAAATTATCTTAGGTCCCACTGTAGATAAGAAGACTGGGCATGGAATTATCTCTCTTGAGTTCCAGTTCACAAAACAGTATCTACAGGATGAAAAGTTGGCTCTTATTTATAATGGGTATTAGTTTGGCACTCATCACAGCAGGCTGTGTAAAATACTCAGTTTGCTAGTTTCCATAGCAGACTAACTATAGAGGTCTATATACTCTTCCAGATGTGGAAAATGAGGCATAGATTGCAAATTGGTTTACAACATTTGGGGCGGGCAGTGCTGTCTCAGCCTTTTCTGGCCTCCTCCTTCTTAATTTGCCACTCTTCTCATCATCTCTAAATTCACCTTTAAAGCAGCTGCCAAAAGTACTTCGATTTCTAGGCGTGCACACAGATAAAACATTCTGCACTCGGAGACTAAAGGTAAAACTGAAAAAAATAAGCCTCAACACTGAAGCAGCTCACTGGAGGCAGCTGGTGATGATTCCTCCTTGATTATTGCTCAAGGACCACTATTAACAAGGACCTTATCCCAGATGGGCTTTCCTGGGGAAAAGCCATGGGAGAAAGTCTTCTTGAAGAGGTGTCATCTGTCATGACAAGTTGCCTGTCCTGATGAGTCTGGTGCTGAGACCGCATTATGATGACTGATGAGGCCGTCTGGAGCAGTTAACTCAGCCATTTGTAATCATTTCTCTTACAGGCCTCTCAGTAATCTCTTTGGGAAATTCTTTTTGAACAGTGCAGGTTCTGGGAGGTAGAGAAGCGAAGTTATTTCTCTTCTGCAGGAAAGGATTTAGGTAGACATAAATGTGAGGGAAAATGAAAAACAGAAGTTGGTATAAAATATCTTTCTGTCCTTCTAGATAGTCCCGCAAGGCGATTTTGTTTTATTTTTTTTTTGTGCAGATTAAAGCCCCATCCACACACCGGCTCCGTTCCAGATACACAATTTCACTTTCACAAGATAGAGTGAAGTCATTTGGCAGAGACAGGGCTGGACTACTAGAAGAGGAGACCCCTGAGCCGAGGGAAACAGTACATGTTGTTTTCTAAACTTTCCTACCATTTTGTGATGTGAATTTGAGCACATTTAATCCTGTGGTTCCTTAGTAGCCTTGCATGTAAAAGGTACATAACTCTGCAACAAATCGTTTTGGGTTTTTTTGTTTGTGTTTTTTTTCCCCCCTGTGGTTCATGTCTTATACTAGTTGTTTACAGCTCCTTAGGGGCCAGCTTTTCAGCCCGGCCCCTCTCACTAGTTTCATCACATCTGAGGAAGGCTGTAGCAGTATGTAGGAATATGTAACAGAGAAAACAGAAAGCTCCTCTTTTCTGTGATAGGTGGGTGATAATAACATGCCTTTTCCTACTCATTTTAGACTGAGTCTCATTGAGTATCCGGATGGCTGTCTTTATACCAGAAGCCAAATACAAAGCAGAGTAGGGCTTCACAGCAGCATGGCTGGCATCAGCAGAGATGACCTGGACCATCCTGTCCCAGGCACAAGGGCCTTCCTTGAGCTGGAGCACTGCCTTTTATATCACATAACTGAACTGCTCTGGTGCCATCCAGCAGAGGATGGGGTGGTGGCTGGTGGCATTGGCTGCTTTACATTACTTGCCTCTCTTATGTGAATTATAGAATGGTAGGGGTTGGAAGGGACCTCTGGAGATTGAGTCCAACCCCCCTACCAACACAAGAACACCTAGAGCATGCCACCCAGGAACAGATCCAGGCTGAATGCTTAGGTTTAGTCAACATCTACAATATTTGGAAAGCAGCCCTATGGAGCAAAACTGTGCCACAGTGGTAAAAACCCCCAAAATCTAAAAATACCAGGGTATCGTCAGAGCTTTTTCCTTCGCAGGAGAAAAGCAGAATGACGAGTCATTTCCCTTTTACAATCTCTACTCATAGTCAGCTTGGAGGTGAAGACAGGAGTTTATCTTGTCTTGCTCAAGTGCTTTATGGCCTTCATTTTGGCAGCACTTGCAGAACTTCCTTGACAAGCACTTTCACATCTAACTACCCCACAGTTGTAGTCAGAGATACTGTCCTTTACCTTAAGCAAAATTAAATGTTGCAGTGAAAATAGACAATATAAGCACATTGGCATCTTTCCCAGTAAAGGGAATATGAAGTAGTTTTTATTGTTACTGCCAAGACAGCTGTGTTTTAGATTGAAATAGTCATTGCACCCTTTTGCTATTTCTAGAAATAATGCCGTTAACAAATGTCTAGTATTTTCTCTGATACCAAAACATGCTGCACATTTGTTGCTATTCTGCAACACTATATTTTAGCAGAAATGCCTAATGTAACAAATAAGTGGGTTTAGCCATAAAAATGGCAGGAAATTCATAACTGTGACTGCTTCACAGTTTGTGTCTGTTGTACATATGTAAGGCTTCATGTCATTCCTTAGTGAGCTCACTTTATATTTTGATACATCAGGCATAATATAGAAGTTTCTTCTTCTAAAATGCCATCTTTGGGTTGCAAGGTTTCGGAATTTTTCCATGTATTAAAGCTGGACAAAGCCTCTGGAGCTGCAGTGACCTTTCTAAAGGTGTTCCCTCTGTATGCATGGTACAGGCAAGGCAGGGTTTCTATGGGAGACATCACTTCAGGATTTCTGCCTCTTTTGTATAGAGAAACTCCAGTTTTTACCTGAAGTTCCTGTATTTGATTTCTTTTGTTTGTGGCCTATTTTAAATGTGAAGGTGTGGGGGCGTCTGATTTGAAAAAAGCCCCTGGATTTCTTTTTCTCTATGTGGGATTATTATTGGGCCTTCTGCCAACATAGTCTTTCATTTGCGCTTGTGCCATAAGCATAGAATTTCCCTCCTTTCACAGAAGCAATAAGAGTAATGATGATAGCAGTGATGAAAAATAAGACTGACTTATGCCACTGCTGTTGCTTTCTTCCAAATAACTAATATTTACTGGCCACCATTTGCAGCTGGAATTGTTGAATGGTTCCAGGTAGAGAAACAAAGCTAGCTTGCACCTAAGGTGGGCTTATGCCAGGTGGCAGATGACTGAATCCCCTGTGCATTTCAAAGACAGTGCACATGTCCAAAAAGCTCTTTTCACAAAGAAGGGTATATGTAGCAGTAGTATGGGATACAGGGAATAGGAGTCCATGGGGCAACCTGGGGAAATATATAAATCAGCTAGAGTGAAGTAGAGACACTTCCTAAATTAACTCAGGCTGAACTGGGACCTTTGAATTGTCTCTTGTGTGGATAGAAGTTTGTCTTTCCTTATGATATATAATAGATGTGTGTAAGTAGACTTTTTTTTTTCCTCTCCACCCCCAATTCAGGCTCAATGCTGCAGTGCAGTGGAAGAGAGGGTTTTAAATGTTCAGGTCACGTGTGACTGTAGATGAACTTGAGTTGGAAGGGAGGCATTTAGGTGCTATATATGACAGAAAAAAATGTCCCCTAAACTTTGTTAGGAGTGTCTCCAGAGCCAGAGGTACTGACTTAGAATGAAAGTGTGAGAGAAGTGAGTTACCACCGTTTTCATCCTTGTCAAAGAAGTCTTTAAAAAGCGATGCAGGCTGCCTGCTCTGAGGGTGAAAAGCCTTCTGCAGACCACAAAGGTTCTGATCTGCACTGAAACCTTCAAATACTCATTCCCATGATATTTAAATGTTCCAGGAATTTTTGCATGTGTCTTTGTTCACCAGCACTTAAATATGGCAACAAAAAGAAGTAAGCACTGAATGCCACACCTGGAAAACAAAAGATGCAGATAAAAAGGCAGATGTTGAGAAAAATATGAGCTCACATTAAAATTTGCAGTGACTGTGGGCCCCTTAGTATCGAATATCTGAAGTTATATTAAAGTGATAACTGCTTAGTGGTGTAAGTTTGTACATTCATTTTGGTTTAGTGCACAGTCCATGTAGTACCAAAGAGGGGTTTAAGAGGATAAAGAGCAGGAGGTTGTTTCTGGGTTTGTTTCTTTCTTTTCCCTTAATCCTACTACTTAAGATGATATAGGAAGAATGCAAATCTGATGAGAGACTGCAGCTGGGTGTGTTAATAGGGATGTGGCTGTGCAGTAATTCAAGGTAAAGGCATTATAGGGTTTAAAGTCAGTGAGTATAATGAATTATTAAAACATTATTGAAACAACAATTTTTTTTTTCCTTGAAAGCCTGGCCACTGTGCTTCTAGAGGTTATGTTAACTGGGTACAGACTTAGAGAGTATGTGCAGAGGAGTAATCAGAGACATGCAAACAGATTGACACTGAAAATACATGGAATCATGACCCCAGTTGTGACAGATTAGGCATACTGGTATAGCAAATATATTGGTAAGCAACTGCGCTGAAGTTCTTTGGATGAGGAATACTAGATCAGAGTCCTTCTAGGGGCCAGTCCAGCAGGCATGGGAAGTTCTCCTGGTGACTGCAAATCAAGGAACTCTCTTTTGTGACACACGTGGACCAAAGACTAATCCTGCCTTTTGGTTGTGGTGTTGGAGGTTTTTCTAAGCTCCGGTACATCAGTGGAAGTATCACTTTATTTCTGCATGCTGAGAAAAAACTCTGAACCTCTGCAACGTGAAGTACTTTAGTGGAAGTACTTAGTGGAAAGGTTACCAATCCCATGGACTTAATCTTATGCTTTCTTGCTGTCTTCAGTGTCTGGAGATCTGTCTGAGCTGCAGGAAACAGCTGGACATAATGGCTTTTGCTTTTCACCGCATACCTGATCAGTAATTCGGATGCATTTGTTATGAGTCCAAAGACAAGGACAAGTATTGCCGTGTTGAAATACCACAGCCCCACAAAGTCACCACCCCAACACTCCTTTTCTGGTTGAGATCCTAAAATATCTAAAAGCCAATAAAATGCACAAGCATCTAAAATTCATAATACGGCTTTGCACATGGAGCTTTGCTGCTAAAGGGATTTTTCCCCTCTGTTTAGCAAAGCTGCAGGCTAGACAAGCAGAAGCACAGCCCTTGACGCAGTCCTGCCAGCAGCCTCAGCTTCTGAGGGGACAAATCAGAGTTGAGAGCAGTTCAATTACTAATACTTGCTCCTTTATTTTCTCTGTGCTGTCCCCAGAGATGCTTAATTGTGTTGTAGAAGTTTATCACAGCAAAGATCAGTCTACTGTTGGATTTTTTTTAAAGCCTTCTTGTATGCACACAGATGAGTAACAGCTTTAAGCCATTCCTAGTGTGGTCTGTAATTGAGATCCTGAGCTTGCTCTTTATCAGTGATTCATTGCTGGTTTGGGGTGTCTTACTGGGCAGGTCTTCAGCAGCTGCAGAGTATCTGAGATGCAGTAGTGTGCTCTAGATGGCAGTATATTTTTGAGCTATATTAGTTGAGCTTGGTCAGTTTAGTTGGGTTTTTTTTAATGCTCTTTGCATACCCCTTACTTTCAAAGTAGAAATTAAAAGTATTAGATTTTACAATATACATGCAAATACAAGAACACAATTCATATAAAATGATAAAACAATATCGTTTCCCCCTGCACTTTTAGAAGGAAAATGTGGATTTTTATTTTTTGATACTGTGTTAGTATTTCCCTGCCACAGTGCCTTGGTGGAATTGTAATTTGGGTGTTTCATGCTCCTCTTCTTCCATAGCCAAGGTCTGCTGATCAAACCATAACTTCCAGACTTAGCACAGGCTCTCCTTGCATCAGTAAATGTCCATGGGATGTAGTAGGTAGAGGGACTGCCTAGTCAGTAAAAAAGAATGAGGCTGTGGAGTACCCATCTGCTGATCGAATTAGTTTTGAGGCATATGGGTTTGGTTTTTTTTTTTTTTCAATCATAAGTTAATATTCCCCGTGAAAAGACGATGGGAAAAAAATACATTGATAACAGAAAGGGTTTAAAAGAAAATTTAAAATAAGCCTTACAAAGACAAACCACAAAAAAAAAAGGTAGTGAGTGCCAGAGGGCTAACTCTGTTGTTGCGTTAAATACAGCTTCATCAGTGACACATGCTTCATGTACAGGCAGTGTATGCTATTCTCAAATTTACTCATCAAGCATCTGCCAGTCAGCTATCCCTTCTATGCCTCATGCAGTACAACTGACTGAATCCACTATCCACAGGTCTGCTACAGCCCACTAAATGCAAATTTCTTCTCCACAGCAATCCAGCACAGGTTCGGTGACACACATACTATCGTTTATTTGCACTCATCAGGCTTTCAATATGACATAAAATCATTGTAGCATAATGCATTATTAGATATATTTTCCAGCTGAAAAAGATGAACCTGACAGGCTGTCAGTGAACATTTTTGTGCTTCAGAAAAGGTTTTTAAAATGAAACCCCATCGTACACCCAACCATTAGTGTAAGTAAACTATTCAGAGCAAGAAACTGCATGGCATGAGCCTGCCCTTTGCCTCATTCTCTGGTTTGACTATAAACAAAATTTGAATTTTGCTTCTGAATGTCATTTAGACAGTGATTTGCACGAGTCCGGCTGAGTCTATGGATTGTTGACAAAGTGTGTACTTGGGCTGTTTGTTGGTTTTGGTGCTCCATGGTCACCTTGTTATAATGTGTCTTTTGCGTTTTCATGGAGGACTGAGCGTGTTAACATCAGTAAACTCAGTTGTGAATTTGAGAGTTTACAGAGAATTCACAGGAAGTCTTTTTCCTCCTAGTTACATCCCTTTAGCTCACAAAAACTGAAATCAAGAGCTTTTGTGGAGCCAAGAGCTCAGGAATCCTTTATCCGGGACTGCTGGAGTGTACACTTTCAGCTAGGCAGAGGCAAGCCCAAACATCTTGCTGGTCATAGCCAGCCAGGGCCTCTCAGGGTCTTGAGAGCCCATTTCCAAGACGGGAGATGTTGGGCTTCAGGCTCCCGCAGTGTTGGATCTACCTCTTCCCAGGATGTCCTTGGCCTGCCACTGGTTCACAGGAGCAGTCTACAGAGGTTTTCAGTCAGTTAGCTGCCTGTCGCAGTTTTCTTTGGCTCTAATGAAATGAAGTTGCCTTGGTACTGAGTAGATTTAGCCCCCTTTTTTTATTTTTTTATTTTTTTTAATAGAGGAAAGGACAAATGTGTAATATCCTCTCTGTGGAAAATTGGTACCTTTTACACAGAACTGGAATAACCTTTTCTGAAATGTCACGTTTTTGCAGAGATTGGAAAAACCAATGGTTGCCGTTTCTAAACAAGTGATCTATTTGCTAGTAACGACTCTGTTGATTGTTGTTATAAATCAGAGCCACGAATACTACTAATGTTGATTTCCCATTTCCACATAAACAAATATGAAAGATTTCAAGATATTTTTCCAGATGTAGATGTAGCTGAAAGTACATGTTGATCTCAGTTACTAACTTACACATCTGTTGCAACTCCAAAACCTAGAGGACAGGTGCATGCAGGTCTGTCCCTTGCCAGATTGTCAGATTTACCGCCGAGAAATCGGGAAAAATAGAGCTCAGCAAAATCTTACCCACCGAGTAATGAAGCAATATCCAAAGGTAGTAATAAGCAATATTTGGTTACACACAAGTGCACTTTTTAGCTATGAAAGGCATGGGTGTTTTGATAAAAAAAATCAATTACATTTCTTCACAGCACAGAACTGTAGGAAACTGCATATGTTACTTGCTGGGGATATTTTGTCCTTCTTCCAGAATGGGCAAAACCATTGAGGAAATCCTGTTTGTTTAAAAATGACCCAAATAGAAAGCTTTTCTTGTTGTTCCTATTTTATGTGAATGTGCAGGGTTATTCTATTAAAAAGGTATTTTTCATTAAAATAATACATAAATATTTCATTTAATGAATCTGTGGCCTTGAGGCTTGACTTCAGTACACATGAACCATTTCCTTTTTTTGGTTTTTTTTTGTTTTTTTTTTTTTTACCAAAACTCTTGGTGAGCTGAATGAATTTCACATCCCCTGAGGAGATTTCTGTGCACAAGTTTAAAAACAGAAATGTCAAATGTTCTCTTCAGGTGCACATTTCTCACTGTGACGGAGTACCTTGGGTCAGGATTAGGCCCCAGGTATTCCTTCAGGTAGGAATATCAAAGAAACTCATGTTGTACCTTCTATATGTTGAAGCCATACTTCTGGCTGCTAAAAATGGAGCTGTCAGCTTCCAGTTGCTAATCCATTAATTTTTTTTTAAAGGTTAGGGTTACTGTTGACAAGTGATTGAGCACCCCCATGCAAACAACTGGAATGAGAGGTTACCACATTTAAAAAGACGGAGACAACATTTTCTTAGTGCTTTTTGGCTTCGATATGAATTGTTTCGGAGAAGGGAAAAACCCTGTAGTTTGTAAAATGGCTGTAGTGTGGTCTACATTTGCATTACCCTTGCTGCACAAGAAGCATGTATTAAGCTGATACAGTCTTCTGTAATTACTTTTCTGGATGTAAAATGCCCTGGAGGTGGAAGAGGAGAGGTCTCTCTTTTTCCTAACCTATAGCACATTCTGAAATCAAATCATTCCTCACTGTGAAGAGTAGCCTCTTGGCTATACAAAAACCTTTTACCCAGCATCTTTTTCTGAAGGTAACTTAATTGGGAAAGATTGATAACTTCTGATACAATCTTCTTGTCCTCAAGTTCAGACCAATAGCTCAAACAAATAATTTGAGATGAAGTTCCCAAATTAATCCTAAAGAATATGAGAAAAAGGAGTTCTTAGGTTAAAATGAACTGAACTTTAAAAATAGAGGAAAGCTTTTGATTTTTTTATTATCTTTGATGCATCTCTTGCTGCTGATAGAGGGGTGGCTGAGGGGCCTGGACTGCCCTGTCTTCTCTGCTCAGATGTTAAACTTTATTTTTAATCTCAATTTACTGCCTATATTGGTAACAGAGGGAATGTTTCTATTTAGCTGAGACTGAAGGCAGGCATGATTTCTGAAGAATGCAACGTGTAGAGGCATTTTTTTTCTGAAGGTGAGGAGTGCCAGGGAATTTGGGGTACTGCAGCTGATGGCTGTGTTATTGATTCCCAGGGAAGGCTGGTCAGCGTAGCAGCAGAGATTTAATTTAGAGTTCTGTGGCTGCAGCATTAGGGAGGGAAATGCACCTCAGTGACCTTCCCTCAGATTATCTTGCCATGGGAACGGAGATGGGGAGTGGGTCAGTTTTTCAGATTTGTGTGAAGTTTTCACAGGATTGCACCCCCAAGACTTGGCTCTGTCTGTTCCAAATGCACGGCATCTGCATTTGTTTGGGTCTGATAGGGGTAAAGAGGCTGCCAAGTTCTTGTCTGGGAGATCCATGATCCGCATTAAATCATTCCCCACTTTGGAGAGTCACTGCGCACAGATGTTACCTAATATCCATTGGTACTGGTCAGATTTTTCACATCAGGCAAAACACACATTGTTTTCAAAACTAGGTAATTTCAGGAACTTATATTTTAATAATATTCTTCATTTATTTGTTATTTTATGTTAACATCAGTGGAGCGCACTTGTAGGAAAGAATCAGCTTTTAACAACTGTTATAACTATTGTCACGAGACTTGACATTATTTGTCACAACTGGCTGTTTCAGGAGCTACCGAAAGATGTGTCTACTATGTCTTGGTGTTAGAAGGGAAAAGCCAATATAAGGATTATTTTGTAGTTACCTATTACTTCATCATTCACAGTTAAAGGCAGGATGCTAGGTTTGATACCTACCCTCATAAATCACTGGCCTGATCTTCTGTGTTGCTACATTCCAGACAACAATAGGGGATTATTTCATTATTGTACCGTAATTTAGCATAGAGACCAGGTTTAATTGAGCCATTAGGGATATTAAATTTTTTTCCACTCAAGAATGGCTTACAATACCGTGTGAAGTCCATTCTTATCTTGAGGATTATTGCTCTAAGCAATGAGCAGGAGTTACAGCTCTTACATAAGAATGGTTATTGTTCTCTTGGTTTTGCTATTGTTACTCAGTTACAGGAGTGTGCTAATAATGAGATTGCTCTGAGAAGGAGATCAGGCACAACTAACACTTGGTATTTAAGCTTCTGACAAGTCCCTCTGAAATATTCAAGTTTTTTCTTCAGTGGAAGTGAGAAACACGGCTAAGCAGAGCTTTAACAGAATCAAAGCCGTGTTTTCCCCAAGCCTTCTTTACTATTATCCTCTCAAATGTGTCTTTTATTATCCACTGCTATATATCCATTCAAAAGCACAGTTCTTCAGCACTCTGAATTAATTATTACCCTAAGTTAGTTAATTGCTATTCTTACAGAAAGTTTTGCCAAACTTTTTACTGAGGTATTATGGAATTGTTTTGCTGTTATTACAGCAAAGCTTAATGTTGCAGCTAAATTAAAAGGATTCAAGCAAGCAATTGTAGTATTCTTACCTGACAAAAATATTGTTTAATAGATCAAAAATGTACTTTTAATTTTCTTTTCTGAACATCAAATTCTTTATGGCATATGTGAGAAATTGGAACATAGCAGCAATCCAGAGGTTTATTTTGTCCCATCAAACAAACCTCCCAAACAAAAATTTTCCCTGGCTATATTTCTACAAAGTTAAAACATACCTTTCCTGAGGACCTCAAAAAATGAGATGAGAATACTCAAAATCCTGGTTTCTTCTGAAAATTCAACTTAAACATTCACAGGGAAAATCTGTGCTTTCAAAGCTTACAGAATTTTGCATTGCTCGTCGACCTTGTGTGTTATTTCGGATACTATTTCTCTTTGCACCATAGTCTCGAAAAGTTAGTGCATGTTTGTACAGAACCTCACCTGTTCTGGGTCACTGCAGTATTCTAATCCCCCAAAGCCCCAAAAGATGCATTGGGTTGTTGAACAGAAGCTGGGTAAAAACCCACACGCACACAAATTAAAACAAAACAAAAAACCCCCCACAGTAAAATTGAGGGACTGAAAGGTCAAAGAAAACTTAAAATCAGTGTGAGATTAAACATGACAGTTTTTCTAGGTGATGATAATTTTGCAATGTAAAGCAATTAATCTCCTGTCTGCCTGTGTGTGCACGTGTCAGGAAAGAAAAACCAACCAAGAAGTAGTTGAATATTAGTGCTTATTGCATATTGCCTATAAAGCTGTTCGAGATCTTTGCGCTTGATGTGTAGCATACAAACTACTACTAGCTATGTCATACATAATGTTTGGTTTTGTTTGTTTTTAATGAAAGGTCTGAGCACTTCGGATCTGCCAGCAAGCAGCCCTCCTCTTCCTCCTGGATACTCTGCTTGGAACTTGACCTGGGTCATGAGAGATATGTCCCCTGTCTTCTCCCATAGAGGACGACACTGTGAGTAGCATTTCTATGTTATTCTCAAGAAGCTGTAAGTGCCTAAGGATATTGGGTGGTATATTGGAATCCAGCGATACTATAAAGAGAGAAGCTGAGTACCAAACTTATTTTTTTCTTGCCACCTTTTGTAACTCCCATCCCTTCCAAAATTTGGGAATCTGTTTTCATCTTTTCTCTGGTATGACCTATTTACTGCCTATCCATAGCCGTTCTACTGTGAAATACAATGGTTGTAGTTAGGACCGGACTGCATAAGGCAATATCTAACATGCAATCCAGAAAGTGACTGAAGTAGAATATATCTACTATATATCTACTACCAGCCTCTATGAGGGGAGATAAGGTGCTGAGAGGCTAATAAGATTTACTCACCCCAAGCCTGTAATTATCTGCTTGAGGGAAAAGTTTGACCTACCTATATGAAGGAGTCCCATATTTCTTCAAATTTATGTTGCAGCCTTTTATGTGTGCAATATATATTCTTTCCACTGGCATACAATATCTGCTCCTAGCTGTTGTATCTGCTTGAATGATGAGGACACACCAATTTCATTTTGGAAGGGACAGTAGTACAATCTTTTTTCCCTCACTTGGTTTTCTCAGAAGTTGCAAGAATGATTTTTAATTTATCCTTTATTACTTCTTCCTAAACTCTTTTAGTTTCTCAGTAATACTATTTGCAGGGAAAGCTTTGTTCTTAAAACCTAAAACCACTGATTCCATCTGACAGCATCACATGGAGATAAATGTACTGCATCTAAGCAGAAATGATTTATTATGATTTTTAGCTGGTTGCACAAGACCAAATTCTACCATATTCCAACTGTCTGTTTTGCAAGGAAAGGCAGGAATTTGATGAGGTGTTACGCAAAATACAGTCTTCACTCAGGATAAGTCTAAACTGTTTTCTCCTTCAGTAGGTGTAATTCAGGACATATACCTTGAAATACTGGAGAAGCTCAAAGAGTGGAAGGAGTAAATTTTTTTTTCCTAGCTTCGCACTTTAACATTTCCAAAAGTTGGCTGAACTTCCTTTAAATTAAAGGGGTAGCAGTAGCCCTCAAAGTTACGCATTTTGGATTGGAACATGTCCTAGCATTGCTATGGAGACATACTTCCTGCCTCTTCAGGTAGGCATGTGAAGGACTGGTGTGGTTACGTGGAGTAGAGCCTGAAAGCGTAGCACAAGCCTAAAAGGGCAGTTCTTGAAACTTCTCTCTATTCCTCTGCATACCTGCAGCTTATATGCACCTGAATGTTTATTAGTAAACTTCCCAAGGATCTCAGTTTCTATCCGGAACTGCCATGTGCATGACGGGGATGGACAGTGCCTTTCGGCAACTGATTATAGGCTCTGGATCTGAGCAGCTCTGTGAAGGTCACACAGGGACTCAGCAGAGTGAGAAAGAAGACGAAGTTAAGACCATTCATGCTCTAGACAGGTAACCTTGTCTCAGGACTACTCCTGCCTTCTGATTAAGCGGTTAATACAAAAATCACACAATAAATCATTTGTAGAAATAAAACCCAGCAGTCCTTTACTACTGGAGTGTTTTCCTCTTCTGTCAGAAACTTTCTTTGCTGCTCCCAGCTTAACTGTGATTACAGAGTGCTCAATAAAACTTCTATCAAAACTTTGTTTGCCTAATCATCTGATGGGACCCATTTAATTAACTGGCTGACATTGCTGGAGTGGGGCAATATTAGTTGTCTTAATTACTTTTTCCCCTTGTTCCGCTATTGGAGAAATCTCTTTGATTGAAAGGCTGAGTAAATTGAAATGTAGGGTCCCTCTTCCTCTGCCAAACTAAGTTCTCTGCTCCTTCACTTAGAATTTAAAATTCTGACAGACTGCCTGTAGTCGTTCTGGCAGGAGCAGTGCTTGATGATATCTTTGAAACTATATGCAGCAATCCCAAAAGATAATCACTGGCAGAACAGTATACTTGAAAGTGATGCATTCACGAGACTTTTTTTCTATTTTGTCTAGAAGTTTCTAGATTTGTCTTTACCCAAGCATTGATTAATCATCTGCCACCTCAGAGATGCAAAATCCACCTGGTTTTCAGAAAAAGACTTAAAAAACCCACATGAAGTCAAAATCATCTAAGAATTCAGCCTACAAGGCAGGATGAGTCTTTAAATCTACATTATTTTTGTGTTTTCTTTTGTTCTCTCTGAGGTACACTCAAGACTATTTCTTGGGGGTAGAACAAACTTCTCATGCGTTCTGCATATGTGGACTTACACAACGTATTAATCTCCCATTTGCAGCACTGATGGAGCTCTGTCCTGAGGCTTACATGATTAACTGCACACTGACACATATTTCATTTCTTGTCCTGGTTGGTTGAAAATTAATTTTCTCTTCTGTATGGGTATTGTATAAGAAATCAATTGTCCACTGCATAAAATCCCTTAAGCTTTTGTAACAGGGGTTTCAGGTGATGGGTGCCCCTTAAGGCCTGGAAACCTTCATGTAGTTGATGCACCCCTCTCTGCCCCATCCCTTATGGCCAGCTAACAACACTGAACCTGGAGCACAATCCTGGCAGGATGTCAAGGTTTAGGGTCAGGCAGCCCACTAGACCTATAACAGATGCTTTCTGTTAACTCCTCTCCCTTCCCAAAGGGGAGGAGAAAGGAAATAAGGGAGAGACTTATGGGTTAGAAAACTAAACCAGCTCTAATGAAAATAATAATCAAATGGAATATATACAAATATATACAAAACCAGTATCGAACCCAACCCCCTTGATGGCAATTACATCACCATCACCACTGACGCTGTGGAGCAGGCACTGGGAAAGTCCCAGGCTGAACTCAGCAGCAAATGGGAAATGAGTTCTGGAACTGGGTTCAGGAACACACAGATCAGGATCAAAGACAGAATAGACAGAGTCCTCTTTGGACACTGGCCGTTGAAGAAGAGCTTGACCCTTGTGATCCTTTAGCTTTATACTGAGTATAATGTATATGAGATAGAATCCTTTGCTGGTCAGTTCGGGGTCACCTGTCCTGTCTGCTCCTCCCTGCAGGTGTGGTCTTTTACTTTCTGCACCCCTAATATGGTACACAAGATCCAGCAGTGGCCTTGGTCTGCACACCAATCCTTGGTAGTAACGCTAAACATCAAATGTTATCCCTGCTAGAAGCAGACACTGTCTGTGAAAATCTGCTGTTACTTCAGAAATTGCAATTATTTATAAGAGACTGAGCTGAAAAGTAAAATCACTGAACAGAATTAGTTCTGTTTTAACTTAAACCAGGACACAGGGTATGGTGGCAACTGTAGAAAGCGCTACTGACTGAAAAAAATCAACTGCAATTCAGCCCATCTAACTTCTGTTTTGAAAGAAGAACAAGTTTCATGAGAACAGCAGGCATAAGGGTTGCCATGTTGGACCATTTGGGAAACGGGAGACAGCTTTTCAATGTTAACTCTTCTTATACTGCTGTGCTGTCTGTGCATCTCTTTACCAGTTCCCCGCAGTAGCAGGTGAACTCCTTGGCTTTTCTGTACCAGCTTTGCAGAAAAAGCAGAAGTACCTCTCTCAGGCTGTGTCAGACTCCTGCAATATAGCTTAAAGATTTGTCACCCCCCCCGAACTTTAGGAAATAGTGGTGGTTTGGATTCTAGAGTTAACTGGGACTAAAACTCAGAGGGAAATAACAGATTCAGCTACCAAATGACTAGTGTGCTTAAAAATGTCTGCAAAAGGTGAGTTCAGCAGAGGAGGAGCACATACCTTCAGGAGTGCATAATTATTCTCTGCTTTGATTTAATAGGTACTAAAAGCCTAATCCAAAGGATGGTCTCTATTAACAACTTATTAATAATTTCACTCGGCCCTTTGTCTTTAGAAAAGTAATTTGACAGGACTGTTGGGTTTTGGTTTGGTTTTTTTTTTTTTTTTTTTTTTTACACTTTCTAATGGAATGTTGCCTGTGACGAGTTCATGATTTCCTGAATTGGGTTTGCTAAAAAAAACCAAACAACAAAGCAATCAGTAAAATGCCTTGGACTAATTTTTCTGTGGAATAATTTGGAGTCACTCTTGCTGGGTATTTGATGCTCAGTAGCACAGCAGTTGCTCAGTAAGGTGTCAGGTTATTAATTTTTTTCTCCGGCAGGTCGAGTGCAAATTGCTAAATTCAACAACTCATGCGCATGCATTCAAAATACCATTTCAATCATGTGGGTTGGATACTGGATAGATACTGCTGACACAAAACTCAATGAATCTGATTGTCAAACAGAAGGGAAGCTGCAGAGAATTTGTGTTACGGTTAGGTTCCCATCACTACTTGTTTGATAAATCTACAACAAATTTGACTAACATTGACATCTTCAGAATGATAAATCTATCATGATACTTAACTCAGCATGTCATAGTAAGGTGCATGGATATGAGCTAATTGTGACAAGTTCCTGTTTGGAAGGTGAGATGAAGTCGGGAGAGGAATGAGGAGAATAATACTTTGGCCCAGAGGAAAAATGAATCCATGGTTTCTTTAGCAAAGATACTGTAGAAGTGATGTCCTGCCTTAATTCAGACACATCCTTTTTGCAATCTAACATAGTTTTGGAAACAGTGTTATGAACATAACAGGACAAGGCTTCAATTAAGAGCAATTATTCACACCAGATTAATAGAATTTCTCCATATAAAATAGCAGATCCTGTGATCCCATATATACATACAAGAATTCTTGTTTAACAATTAAATGGTATTTTTGCCATGTGCAATGGTGCTGAAATCCAGAGAGAGGATAATCACAGGAAAAGCAGCATCTGCCTAGCTAAACTGAAGGCTGTGCTGAGCAAGAAAGAAGAAAAATATCTTATTAGAGAGAAATTTTTACTTTCTTTCAAGTTATTATTTTCCTTATATCCTCCTTCATCTGCAGATAATACACGAATGACAGCTTAACATTTTTTCAATAATGAAATAACATACAGTAAGACAACAAATGTCTTTTCTCCCTGTCTCTCAAGTATTCATTTTCTCTAGAGATCTCTCAAACTTCATGCAAGAGGTCCCTTGTATGAATTGTCAAAATATGACAGTTCATCCAACCACTGTTTTCTGCAAACTGGAGTATGTTTTCTAACAATCGCTGTTAGTCAGTACTTCAGTCTTTTGGCCCAAACCAGCATTAGAAATGCACTTTTATTTATTGGGGTTTTTTTTCTGCATGCATGGGAGACTTGGTGGACAAATATTTCTGTGTGGAGGATGAGCTCTGTCACTTTTTAGAACAGGAGGAAAGAAAATAAGAGCTATTGCTGGTTGTTCTGCCAACACCCTCTCCTCACACCTTTCCCTGTAGCTGTCTTGAAAGACTCTGAATATAATTTATTGATAAAGGAGCCGTGGCCCTCTTCTTTGTAGCCTGAACAAAGCAGCTGTCAGATTTTGGTGATTCAGTCCCTGGTGCGTACTGAGGAGGAGCTGGGCGAATGCAAAGTATATGCTGTCATTTTAAAGATTCTTTTAACAAATAAACGAATGGTTGCATTATTGCTGTTTTCTCTAAGCAGTGGCCCATCCAGCTGTGGCTGGATCTTCACTCCCCAGAAGATCAGTTTAAAAGCTACAGGCATGAGGAGAGCCCTGGGCTTCCCAGGAAGCAGGCAACTCACCCTGCGCTTGACACTGAGTCCCGAGCGCCTTTCCCAGGGTTGATTCAGTCATCTATGGATCAGATGAAATTATGCCTCCTATGGGGTATTGCTCCTCTAAACTGTTTTTTTTTTTCCCCTCCGAATGCAATCTAACTTTAATAGCTCCTCCCAAACAAAACCCAAGTGTTTCTCTTTCAAGGTGGATGAGCTTTGATGAGCCCTTGGAGGCTCACACCAGTGAGGGTTGGCCAGCGACCTCTAGGTCCCCTCCTACGCCTGCCAGCTGCTGGGAAGCTTCTATGGAGCAAGGAGGTAGGAAAAGGTCCTGGGCAGCAGCAGAGAAAGCATAGAGCACTGCCTTGCAGGGCATGGGGGGCTCTTAGGCAGACAAGGCAAGACCCCAGGGTTCTGCCTTTACTCTCCCATCCTTCTCCATACCCCAGTTAGCCAAAAGGATTCATACCCATCTCCCAGGTGAGGGCCCAGCTGCCTCACCTCACTCTCAGGTTTGTCTGGGGCTCTGTGCTTGGCCTGTGGGGTCACAAAATGGTGGCTGCTGTGGCATATGGATGAGACAGACTGGGCACCATGCCGGGGACAGTGGGGAGATGCTCATCACAGCCAAACATCAGTGTCTTGAGGGAACAGTGGTGTTCCTGTCCATAACCTTAAGGCTGGGGGAAGCATACATGAAGACCTGTTGGTGCAGAGTAAGGATGCAGAGCGATAAGCTCACTTGTGCTGAAGTAGCTTTAAATTCAGAGGAAGTCCCTGATGAACACAGGCCATGTCTCGGGGCAGGGAGAGGGGCTGATGTGCTGCCCAGCTGCTCTCCTCACCACTTGCAGGTGACTGAGGCATGTCAGGCGGCATGGACCCCAAAGTTATGCTGTATGGAGCAATGCCATGGGGTTCCTCAAGTGCCTCCCCAGTCCCTCACCTCCCCTGTCACGCCATGCTGCTGCTCTCACATTTGTCAGCCCCTGGGAGCAGTTGCTCAAAGACCAGTTACTGTTGGTGCAGTCATTTGGTAAGAGTAGTAAGGCCTGGGGTGCCCAGCAGGGATACGTGACATACTATCCCTTGAAATGTGCCACATGGCCCTTTCTCAGTGTTGAGCAATGGAAGGAGGTAGGTGGAAATGTCTCTTCAGTCTTGCTTTCTCAGCGGGAGTAAGACAGTTAAATCCTGCAATTGTTTTTGCTCTTTAATTTGCACGACCGCTGACATCTTTTCCCCTTACCCTTGTGTTCTTTCTGTGCCCTTCCATCTGTGGTGGGTTCACTCATTTTAAATGGCTGCTGTACCTACGGCTGCACAGTGGCAAGGTGCCACTAAGGATCCATCTGCAAAGAGTTTCACCCTTTTTTGTGACAGCAGAGCAACATTCGCTCCCAAGAGCCTGGCCTGTATAGTGTGTTCTCCTGGGTATTGAGCAGGCTGGTGAGCTGACAGCCAGAGAGCACACGATCTCCTTTTTATGTTCCATTTTGGGGAAGAAATGCTTATCGCTGCATGTTTTTTTGTATCACCCCACATGTGCATCCCTGTGTTGGTGGATGGAAATTCAGAAGGGCCTGATGAGGCAATTGAAACCCATAGACTGAATGCCCTGTGACCTTTTCTACTCAGAGGGAATGGGGAAGACTTTAGGAACTGGCTCTGTCCCTAGGATTAGTAACTGGAAAATCAATTTGTCATTTTCCTATCATAAATTAAAAGCTTATAGGCCTTATAACATGAGTGTAATAGAGGTTAGCGGGTATTGATGGAGGTCTCAAAACTCACTCAGCAGAGCCCATCTCTACTGTACAATTTGAATTACGCCCCCTCCATAAGGAACATCTGTCAGTATTTGTATAAAAAAATTCATCTTGCATAAGAATATTTTAGCTGTTCCTACTCTGCTGCTGCAAATGTTGCCGCTCAAGGAGGTGTGTTTTTGAGTGACATTGTGGGCCCCTTCTGATCATTGTAAATGACCTCTATGTTGTGCATTTGAGTCTGGAGATTTAGTACAAATTAGCCATGTTTAAGCTGAGGAGATGCCAGTTAGGATGTACATCATCCTTCTGAAAACAGAGCACATTGTCTATTGTAGTCAGGTGAGAAAGTGACCACACCTTTTCAAAGGGGTGACCAGCTGAGAGTAATGGAGGAGGAGTGATTTATAAGAGTCAGGAGACCAGGAGTGAAAAGGACCCTTTTAAGTCAGACACATAGAGGACTAGAAAGGAGCAGTCTAAAAGGAAATTACCTGCTGGGGAGATTTTTGCAGTTAAAAGGAGATGTGGTTTAAAACAAATAAACCTGGGCTGTTGGGCAGCTGAAGAGAGGATAACTAAAATAGTTTCTTAACAAGGACAGACTTTTTATAGCTCTTTGTAAATCAGATTATTTTTGTTCTAAATAAGGCACGTTTCTGTGATGTATGGTTACACAAATGATCCAAGATGATCTGAAGAGCGAATGATTCATAATCTGACCTACAGCAATGTAAAAGGATATTTTCTGCAGATTACTATGTTTTGGCTTATTATTGATACTACTATTTAAAGCTATTTTTTAATTAGAAAACTTTAATCAGTTTAATGGAAACAGATGCAGTTGCTGGATATTTTAGTTGTTTGTGCACAAACTATTGCTCTTAGGTACGTTGGTTAAAAATAAACTGAAGCACTTGCGAGACCCTAACGTCATCAGACACACACACAGAGATTCTCCTGTCTTTTCAGTCAGATGGTAGCTTAATTTACTTTTCAGTTGTATGGTTGTTATCCTGCATCTTCTTACACACCAGAAACAGAAATGGTTGATATCTCTAGCCTTTCGTAAACAGGTGTTTGCCTTCTTTTGATGTTAAGCATCATTTTTGTTTTCTCTTTAAAATAGAATGATGATGAAATAGACTTCTAATAAATTAGCTGTTCTGTCTTTGTAGTGCCCAGTGGTTGCAGATGCAAAAGATTGTTGATTTTTATACAATATATTTTAAAAGAGATTTTGCAATTTGCTGGAACTCAAATTTCTATAGAAACTTTAGGATCTCAAATGTCAATATAGCTGTGGTGTACAAATGTGTTTACTGGATAAAAAATCTTTATGACAACCCTTAAAAAAAAAATAAATCACCAAAAATCACAAAACAAGCTCCACTTTACTGACTACGTGCACTTTTCAAGTCCTAAAACTGTATCTAGTGAATTTATAGTGGTAGCAGGTTTAAAGAATAATTGCTAAAAGTTGTATTAAATTTTATTGTCTCTCCGGAAGTGCTTCCTGGTTTTCAGAAAAGGGCAGTATGGCCTTTCTTCAGCTTCCAAATGCACACGGCTAGTTCTTTACGTGCTTAGCTGGGCAGGAAACAAATAGACTTGGTGTCACATTTAAACATGTTAGGACAAAAGTTAAAAAGGAAGGAGAAAAGCTTTTTTTTTTTTTTTTTTTTTTGTATTTTTAATTCAGAGACTCAAAAAATGGCAGGTGATTTGTGGCAGCAATTCCAATACTGTGAAGGTTCTGTATTTGCAAGTGTGGTTTATATGGTCTTGTACTATCTTATCAGTGAAAGAAACAGATGTATTCTATATAATGCTTTTTTAATAAATTATATTACGTTGTCAGTAGGGAAGGGCATTGTGAAAGAAGGAAAGCCTGAGGGTAGGAGGCTTGGAAGACTGGATGCTGTTTGCATAGACTTTGCTGTGTTGCATCAAATTGCATTTCTTTTTCCTGTGTAGGATAGTAGCACCAAAATTTGTGTCTGATATGAGATTAATTTAAATAATAGCCTATGAAGAGTGCAGATATTCTGGTGATGTGTGTGGGGACTACAAAGGTCTATAAAAGATACAAGTCTGTGTTCATTAAATTGCAGATGCTCTCAGCTGTATGAGCCAAACAGTGTCCTCCTTTTTCATGGAATAACCTGGTGTTAAGGCCATTCAGCTTGGCCACAACAGGCATGTTAGATCATGTCCACTTCTCTGTGGGCTATTCATTGCAGGGGAAGGAAATGGTATTGCTATTTGCCTTTTTTCCTTTACTTTCCCCCTTTTGGGCAGAGGTTTTACTTGTCTGCAGGGGTCATAACGTTAAATGTGATGACTTATTTAATCACATACCCCAATTAAGTTGTCCCAGTTGTAGGTCAGAGGCCTGCTGTGTTAAGGGTTCCACAACTGATTGATAACTCTCTTTTGAGGAGGAGGTTCTGGAAAGTGAGACTGAACAGGGGAGCTGAGCTGGCTATTGAGTGCTTGTAGGCACCATAATCAGTGTCAGGGGGTGAGGACTGGAGGAGGAAAATGAGAGTGCCTTGTGGGTATCCGTGAACGGCTTCTCTGCTAGGGGGCAAGAAGGTTAAGAGAGCACAAAGGCTTCTGTTCCCAGCAGCTGGACGGGAGGGGGTGGAAGCAAACAGTGTCCGTTGGAAAGCTCATGGCAATAGGAGAGACTGATGGAGGGGAGAAGCCCATGAAGAATGAAATAGCTGATTTGAAATTATTTCTTTTGTTATATGTTCTCCTTTGCCTGGGCTTTCCCTTCTGTTGTCCTGTGGGTTCCATCAAAAAAGTCCTTGGATGACCTGTTTTTCTCCTCCCCACCTGTTTTTTTTTGTCAGTACCTTAAAGCACATACTACTCAAGGTCTTTCCAAACCCAAACTATACAGTAATGATGATATATCTTCTGTAACATGTAGTTGAGTGTTTGGTTGCTCTTTTGTCCATTTGGGCTTTAATACAAAGGTGAATAGACTCTTGACACTTTATAGGGTTAAAAAAAAAAAAAAAAGGGTTTGTTTTTCTTACTTCTACTTCCTTATATGTTCTTTATATTAAGTGGTCTGAGGTTTGGTTATGATATTGTAGTATTAAACCATACAACATTACATGGGAATTACAAGGGAATATTACAAGGGCACATGCTGTTCCCTTCTGCCTAAATTGGAGCATGCTGCCTGTATTGTGACATTTGTATTGATAACACAGCAGCCTGAAGAGAGTGGCAACTTGTGCATTGAAATTTAAGGAAATATGTGTAATACTTGTCACTGCTGCTTGTGGAGTATATGAAGTCCTTACATTACATAGTTTCCACTGTGTTGTGAAGCACTGAAAATGTTGATTGAGTGATAAAGCACCTGATTAAGAAAAGCAAACATAAACTGGAAAAATAGACTCTGTTCCTTCCCACTTGCTGTTAAAGGCAAATTAGGTGTGAAAAGTATAGTGAGAGGGCAACAGTATTAACCTTCAGATTAGAAAATGTTGTATCACCAGGAGAATAGGATGAACTACATAAATCTGTGCACACTAAAACGAAATTAGATGTTCAATAGAGAATGTAATTGAAGGCTTTTTTAAAAATGAGTTAATTTGACTAATGTCAGTTTGGATTATTTGTTCCACTTGCGTAGCTATGGTAGGACAGTAGACGGTGTAGAATACTCCAAAGAAGAGCTGGATTTTTTTTGTTGGGTTTTTTGAAAGGAATCTAGCCTTTTCAGAAATACTGAGTTAGTTCAGAAAGAGTTGCTTTCTGTTACTGAATATTGTGTTGAGTGCTGAGGGTGGTGACTAAAGCAAATGTATAGAGGGCATTCCAGAAAATTTAGTAATCTTGACGATTAGAAGTAAAATCCATGCAGGTTATCACTGCATGTTGTGTTAAGCAGCTTGAATTATGGTGTGATGGTAAATTGAACACGGGGAAGTGAATCATAGTTGCACCAGCAGGGTAATTGGTTTCTGAAAGAGAAACATCTCAAAAAGAAATGTCTGTGTTGGAGGCAGATGCTGGCTGTACTGCCTGGAGGCTAAAGTTTTGAGGCAGCAGATCAAGCGTCTGCTGCTTCTGCTGCCTCAGTGAAGTGTTTCAAACCCAGGGGGTCAGAAGGTTGCTTCACAGGGTACAGTCCCTATGGCTACAAGCACATCCTGTATGCCAGGGGTTATATGACTTGCTTGACAGAGTCCTGTGCTCACTGATCTGGAATATGACTATGAAGCATGTTAGTAGTCTTTGCACAGTAATGGTCCTGGTTGAATTTGAACCAGCATCCCAAAAGAGATTGACTTTCTGTCCCATTTTATCATTGGACTAAGCTAACTCTCAGTCTAGATGATAAAGCCATTTCCTGCTTTGGCCTATGCTGCCCTGTTGTCTGTCCTGAAGAGGAATAACTGGTTCTTGGGCCTTCCTCTTGATCTGCTGCTACCTCCATAATGAACCTCTTTGTGTGGTCCATTTTGGACACCCTTTTGCCTCTTTGTTTATGGACTTCTACCTCCTCATGGAAAAAAGCAAGCCCTAACTTTAACTAAACTATAAAATGAATGCATATACATGCCTTCCAGCACAGAGGAAGCTGTATTTAATTAACCTGGTGCATTCTATATCTGTTTTCTTTTTCCAGTATTTGAGTGCAATTTTGAATCTCCTTGTGAGCTGGAATATTCCTTTACCTTCAAAGATCAGGAAACACCCAACAATGCCTGGCTCAGACTGAATGCAGAGGAGATCTCACAGCTAAACATCCTGAATGGGCCGGAGAGAGATCACTCTGAGAATACATCTAAAGGTAAGATTAATACAACTATGTATTGTCTTCAGTGTAGCGGTTAGTTTTAAAAACAAAACACCCTCACTCCAACCCACCCAAGAAATCCCTAACAAACACTCCTCAAGCCCCACACAAACAAACATGTCCTTCTAAAATACTTAAGCTATTATCTTTTTACTGCAGCAATGAATGCAAACTGTGACAAACAAAGCAAGTCATTCTGGATGTGAAAGATTTGCTTTGTCTAAAAGCAATCTGCATTGTATATATGGGAAGCAAAATATAGACTATAATGTACAATCTGAAACAGGCTGACCTGTACCATGGACAGTATTTGGATGAGAACAGTACATGGTGCCTATGCTTAAGGTCACTCAGTGTTTGGCAGAGATTAATAAAATAGAGTCTGGTTTTACCTCTGGTCTAGGTCCTGTTTATTGCTTGCTTATTTGCAGACCATTTTGGGCAATATCCTTGTGTCCAGGGCTTAGGTTTTGTGTTTAGTAAGGAAACAAAAGATAGGGTTTGCCTTTAATGTAAGAAAGAAGTTCCATTCTCTAAAGAGAGCTCAGAAGCCTGGAAAGAGGAGAGTACAACAGGCTTTTCTCCTTCCTTGGAAGAAAATTTGATTTGTTGGAATTACTTGTCCTGCTCATGATTATCTCTGTGATCAGCAGCATACTTCTAGGACTAAATTTTGAAAAGATTTTAAAATTTATTTGTGCTCTTCTAATCCTGGGAAGGCAGAAAGATTCTTAACTTCCTGCTGTTAGTGACACCTGCTTGAAACCTCTCCTCATAAGGGTCATGTGGTGTCGATAAGAATAGAGCTGCAAAATGGAAATGGGGAATTAGGGCTATAAGCTTTATCCAGGCAAACAAAGAGATACAGGAAAGGACAACAAAGATTATCAGGGATGTGGAAGAGTTTCCATACTAGGAAAAACTAAATGGGCAAAGATTCTTTATTCTGCCTGCAATGGTAGGACTTAGAGGTCTATAAAAATGCACATTGAAGAGCAATGGGAAGCAGCCATGAAGTTAGTGGCTGCCAGGTATAGAACAAGCAAGAGGAGACGTTTTTTATGTAGTGCCTGAATAAATGGTGATAATAAGATGCATGAATTAATGTTACAGAGTCCAGAAGTATGCATAAGTTTAAAGAAAGAGCAGATGAATTCTTGCAGAGTACATTCATCACTGGTTATTTAATTCAGTAGTCAGTTTACACTCCCTGACTCAAGAAGTCTCATACAGAAAGCTGGAAGTGAAATGATCCTTTTCTTAGTAGCCAGCATCAGATGGCATTTGACTTTGCAAACCTGCAGTCTGACTGCTTGTGACAGCTCTCGTGTGCAGAAAAATACTGAGGAAAAGTTTCTGTGCCTCTTTCATTCATAGTCTTGAATTCTGTTTTCTCATCCATATAAATAGTATAGTACTCTGCCCCAGATAGCCATTACAAATTAACTTTTAAGGTCCATTGTTTGAGCACTGATCCATCAGCAAACAGTCATTTTAGTGGGATTTGTATCACATGTAAAGCAGATGGACCACATTTGTGATGCACGCAAATATCTTCTGGTTTTCACATCAAAGAACATACATGCGCATACTAATTTTTTTTTGCCACAAAGATACAGTTAAGCAAAAGTTTGAGGTAAATCAGAATGTCTGCTGTTGGTCTCCTTTTTCATAAATGCTAATACAAGCTGTCTGTTGATGAAAATTAGGAAAGAAAACCTGCTTGTTTTGAATTGAGAAGAATCACGGAATGGTAGGGGTTGGAAGGGCCCTCAAAAGATCATCCAGTCCAACCTGCCAGAGCAGGATCACCTAGAGTAGGTCCCACAGGAATATGGCCAGGTGGCTTTTGAAAGTCTCCAGAGATGGTGATTCCACCACCTCTCTGGGAAGCCTGTTCCAGTGCTGTTACCCTCACAGTGAAGAAGTATTTCTTCATGTTGAGGTCGAACCTCCTGTTGTCCAGTTTATGGTCAATGCCCCTAGTCCTGTAACTGGAGACACCACTGAGAAGAGCCTGGCCCCATCTGCCTGACACCCACCCTTTAGATATTTATAAGCATGGATCAGATCTCCCCTCAGCCTCCTCAGAGGAGCTACTTTCAGAGAGAGTAGCCGTCACTTTCCTGGAGTGGGGAAAAAAATGGGGAACACCCATGAGGAAATAAATGTGTTGTTCCAGGTGAAGGGCCTGGCCAGGTTGCTGCAGTGCTGCATTCTGTTGATGTATGTTTCTTTTGGATTCTTTTTGGTAGTTATACCTTTGTCTGTATTCAGTTTTATATGTCTGTCAAAGCAGAAGAAGAGGAGACTGTTGGCTGGCTCTGTAGCCCAAAATCAAGGGTAGTATTGGTCGATGATTTCCAACTGACTATTGGGATAAAATTCCATTTCTTAAGCCCAAGGGTGTTTGGGGTTTTTTTTTTTTGGTTTGTTTGTTTGTTTGGGTTTTTTTTGGTTTTTGTTTGTTTTGTTTTTTCTCTTCGTCTGGAATATAGACAATTTAGGCTGAAACCTGTGTTCTGGTGTTTTCCCCTGTTTCAAGGGGCAAGTATGCAGTGTAACGATGAGTGGATTTAGATTTGGGGGGTGTCAGAGTGGGTTGCCTGGGGTGTTTTATTTGCTTGTTTATTTGTTGTTTGTTTATTTTAAATTATCAGGCATGTTGGACATAGTCAGTAGTAATTTTCTCTTAAGTCCTCAGTAGAGTAATAGGTCTGCAAGTCATAGCTGACTAACTTGTGCATATAAAGACTCATTTGAAAATCAACACTTGCAGCTAACATCTCTCTATTTTAAATCACTTTACAGCTGCTTGGCACGGATAGCTGTGTGGTCTGTTTCAATCTGAAATAATTAAGCACAGTAATTCCAACCCCCACTGTTTCCTGCAAATTGTACTTCCAATTATCTCAATCTCATTTCATCTCCTTTGCAGACTGTAATGCACAGAGATAAACAGATAGCATAACTAGATTTTGGGATGGTTTAGCTCATCCTTGTCACTTGGCTATTGAGTCATGTCAAAACACTGACAGAGACCAATGCCTTGGGTATGATTCATGGTGCTTCATATAAGTTTCTGTAAAAGGTTGAGTAGAAAATCATTGATAGATCTCTCAAAAAGAAATAGTGGAAGAACTTAAGTATTTTTGCCCCTGTCCTCACAGCCTGATGCAGCTCAATCTCAAGGGATCTGAACAAGTCGGCATGGATCAAGCTACCTAGAGGAAGAACTAGTTTTAGGTGTCTCAGCGTTTGGTTAGTCACATCTGAGTGCTCCACTCACTTGGCATGTTCAACATGTGATGTCACACAAATCATCAATCTTCTGAATAGGGATAGATGGTTAGGTGGCAAAGTTTGATATTAAATTATTCAGGGTAAAGATTGGAGGACTAGTTTGCAAGGAATGGAAAAAGGAAACTTAACCGGCTAACAGCGGCAGGTGAAATTTAGTGTAGATTATTTGAATTGAGGTGGTGGGAGAAGTAATCTGAGTTTGGCATATATAAGGACAGAGTCTGAGCTGGTTGTGATCTCTTAAGATGATTTTGAGGTAAGAATAGAGCTGTGCAAACATCAAATCAGTAGCAGTCACAAAGTATATGTGATGTTGGGACTTGCTGGGAAGGGAGTAGAAATTAGGAACGATATGCTGTAATATAAACGCATGGGGTGGCTGTGTTTAGAATACAGCTTACTGTTTTGGTTACTGTGCATCAAAAATCATTTCGTAAAGCCTGGAAAGTTATTAAAAGAATGGAAGCAGAAATGATCTAAAGTATGCAATGGCTGTCTTTTAGGAACACTTAAAATAACTAAGGCTGCTCTGCGTTGCAAAAGACATCTAAAGAAATACACGGCAGAGTTTTATAAAAAGCACAGAATTTTATAAAATCTTTATAGGAGGTGTCTAAAGGTTTATAAACTCCCAAGACTTTATAAAGCACTGAAAGGATGAGTACAGAAGGAATATTAATTAGTTTTTCTAATACATAATTGGACAGCATCAAATGAAACTAGCGGATGTCAGGTTCAAAACAGTCTAACAAACAGTAAAATTGTGGAACCTTTTTCCACAGGGTATTGTTGGTGCTAAAACCTTCTATGTGTGCACAAACCGACAATTTATGTGTAGGGAAGAAAAATAGTTATAGCCACTAAATTCTCAAGACTACTTTTTCTGGCTCTAAGTCCTTGCACAAAAGATTCCCTGAAGGCCAGGGGTGGGGAAATACAACCGTTTGCTTTCCCTGTTCATATATTCTTTTCTATGTACCTACACCTGCCTGTTTTCAGAGCCAGATGTCTGAAGTTAATGGATCTTTCTTTGTTCTGTGCTGTTAGGATTGGTGTGGTGGTGTGTGCCTTCCTCACCTCCCAGCCCCAAAGGACAGAAATGCACTAAGGGTTTCAGGCCAATCTGGAGAGTCAGAGAAAAGGTGCTATTTAAATATTTCATATGATTTGCTATTCTGTTAAACCCTTGTGAATGGTACTGAACCATGCAAAAATACTGCGTATTTGGTAGGAAGAACTCCCGGGCTGCCTGCCTGTAGAAATCTATAGAAGGGAGGCTTTCAAGGTACTTTGTGGGGAGGTTTTTTGACATTTTGTGCTAAAATGTTTCATTGTCCTCCATTCCACCCCCATTCAGTCAGTGGACCAAGTGGATGATAGAATCACTGGTATATCTGCCATATAGGTCCTGTACAGTACATGAAGATCTGCTGGAGCTATTGATGTTTCCAAGTCAGACTTACATAACTTACTGCAGAATCAGAGATTTAAGGTTAAAATTCCACCAATACGCTAAAGACTGACAAGAAAAGCTCCGCTGTTGGGATCTGAATCAGGCTGTATGTGCAGTAACAAGTAGGCAATCCATTGTGGATTACTAGACTTCTTTTAATTCATGAATAAGAAAAAAGATGCTATAAAAAATTCAAGTATTCTGCATCACTGACTGCATTTATTTATTTTGACAAGTGTGATTAATTCTTAATTATTTATGATCCTTCATAATATATTATACCAGCAAATGTACTGCAGTCTATTGTAATGAAATATGAGGAATTGGAGATCTTGCAACTGTGGCAGTATTTCCAAGGGAGGTAGGTTAGACAATCCAGATTGTGCTTAGAGTGACAGAGTTTGTAGACCAAGGAAGTTGTACTTTGCAGCTGCTTGGACATATGTGTTTGTCATGCTCAAGTGAAAGAGTCAATTCTAATAAACTTTGAGATGGGTCAAACCAGCTATAAATTTTGCTCCTCTCAAGTCTTGAAACAAGCACTGGGTTTTCTGTACTCTAGCATACAGCTCTGAGTAGCCTATAGTTTAACATCCATCAGATGGATGTGCCTTTCCAGAGTTTGTCTCTCCTCCTACCTCATTGCAGTGCTTGTATTTTCCCCTCTTCTAGAGAGACACTGGCCCAGCTTCCTGTCAGCAACATTGCGTTTCTGTGTTGCCTGTGGACTTGTGGAGGGTGACAACTGTGGTCCAACATTTGGGAGCACAGTTGTGGCTTTCTTCTGAGTCAAATTTTATAAGGAAGTGGAAGAGAGAAAACACTAATATAAAGTTAGTCTTGCATATTTAAGGAGGAATGACCAGCAGCAGCTGGACCCAAAACAAGTAAACACAAACTAGATCCAGATCTATGCTTGATCAAATATCAGAGTGATCTGTTTCCAGCCATAAATGTGATTTTAAACTTGAAGGATTAACGGTGTAACCACTGCTGACTACAGTGATGCAAGAGGGATGCCTGCTCCTCTTTTAAATCTTGTGATTCTAGATAAAGTGAGTGAATTTCTGCTGCTCTTAGATAAAGCTTTCAGGACCATGAGAATATGCAGTTTCTTGATAGAAATTTCAGATGAAGAAAGAAGTTGGGGAAATATGACCACCATTTCAAATAAGAATCAAAAAAGAACAAGCCATCCTGCAAATGTGAAGACCAATTGAGACAGCTTCTTAATGGAAAATGTAAATTAAACTTTCATGAAGGATGGCAGGGAAAGTGGGAGATGAATGAGGACAGTGTCCTAACCAGCCACTGATTAGTTGAAAAGCCCTTATGTAAGTTCTAAAACAATAAGTATCTGCACATTTTGTTAATGTGGTTTTGATTTTTGTAATTATTGCTAAAGAAATGGAGCAAGGCTTAGGCACTGAGCGTATTAGCAAATGGGAGATAATGAACTGCAGGATTACAAAATGGCTGTTGACTTTAATTTATGATTCCTCAGACAAAGAAGAATGAGGCAGATAATAAAAGATAATAAAAAATATTTTGTTTCAGATTATCACTTTATTACCAAAACAGTAGAGTATAAATCAATGGGGACTTGCAAGAAGTAAGTAGTTGAGGAGTTATTCTTCACATAGGACTCTTAAGCAGAAAAAAGGCTTGCAAAGTTTAAAATTCCACTAAAAATTGGGGAAAAAAAAATCTCTTAAAATTACAGCTATTTACCAGGGAAAAGAATAAAGAGAGTAGCTGAGTTCATGCTAGACAGACAAAAGTCACTCCTCACACTAGTCCTCGAGTTTGAGGATATGCCTTGATCTCACAGAATTGATCTATCTTGTGTGGTATCAAGGTATCAGAATATTTCTTCTTTTCTTTAGGAAATCGTTACTTAGAATTTGAGGTTTTGACGAGGTGGGTCTGGAAAAAAAAAAAACAACCCAGAATTATCATCTCAGGAGAATTTCTATTTTGGGAGAAAAATGTTTTTGAACCTATTCCAAATTTTGACAAAAAACTTGCAGATCTGAATGGTTGTCACACCTGTCTTTTTATTGCAGGAGAAGAATGTGGATCAGCCTAGTCTGCAAAGATTCGATTGCTTAAATAATCCGTAAAAAGTTATGTGGTATGATGCCACCTTAGCTGGTTTTTGGTTTGTGTTGGTTTTTTTATTTAAAAGCATTCAGATAAACTACAGGTTTCCTATGAACATCTGTAACTTTTGCACTTTAGTCGAAGTGGATTCTGTTTTCTATTAGTTATTTTCCTCTTCAAGATTTACCTACTGAGTTAGTGGGAATAATTGCTGTGGGTGAGCTGAAGGATCAGCTACATACCACAAGCGAAATAGTAGAAGAGTTAAGTCAGATCTGGAAGCAACGCATGGACTGAAAATTATTCATCGATCTTATGATGAATGAGAGGTTTATGGATTTTTAGGGATGACTGTCAAGCGCTATTTAAACAGAAAGGGTTTTAAAATCAAAAATATTATTTACAGTGAACAGTCCTGGCTGTTCTAGTTGAGGCTTAAATTTGATACTCAACTTGGCAACGTATACATATCAAGTGTTACAACCCAGCCTCCTAGGAATTAATGCAACATTAATACAGTAAACGCAAACCAAACTTTCCTCCGGAGTCCATTGGGCTGTGAAGTACAAAAAAGCAGCCTTTTTATGATGGTCAAATTCTAGCTCATGTTCTGTCAGTACAAGAAATGGACCAGGTGTTCTTAACATTTTGCTTCTCATTAGTACTACACTTGTGCTTTGTTGTTGCAAAATTATTTCCCTTTAATGAGCCTGCTCTAAAGAGGCAAATTATTGTCTCACTGTAGGACAGTGTGTTTGTTTACAGAGTAGGTCCGTATTTATATGGACTATGGATGAGCATGTGAGTTTTTTAACTTTAGACATCTTGTTTGTTCATTCCTTAATTCAGTGAAGACTTGTATGCAACTCAACTTGAAGCATTCTGTTGCCCAAGCTGAAAAAGAAAAATTAATTTCAGTGTGTATCCGATGGTAGTATGCTCTAATGGCTCGCTGCATACCTGTGACTAATGTACTTGAACGAGTATATGCAGAAAAGACAGATACAATGAAGAATAAATGCGTTGTAAAATGGTCTCTTTCTCACTTGTAGAGACACTTTCTCCTTGGCAAAATGAGAGGCATATTAAAAGGACAACTGGAGGGAAGCGTATCCTGCTCTTGGCTGTGTTTGACCTTTTCATAGGAAAAACCTAGTGTATTAACACACATTTTTAAATCATTTTCCTCTGTGATGGCAGTGTTCTTTCTCCCCAAACGCTTGTGTACATATGATGTGTTTGGCTTTTTAACTGAAGTATAGAAACCTCATATTTGTGCAAAGAATATTCAATGAATTAGTAAATTGTTATTGAATAGTTTAAATTTCTTTCTAGCCTGCCTGCTACCTCTGGTTTTACATTTATTTTTGTTTTACTGTTCCAGTGGCAAGCTCACGCGTACATCTCTGTAAGTAAAAAATATAATGTATGCTAAGGAACACCATAAGCCTTGCAGCCACCCAGCTCCATGCTGCCACTCCTTGCCAACCATAGTCTTATTATAGCCATTGCCAATTAACTATAATAACCTGTGCTGCTTTAGCACTTTACCTATGAGAGTCTAAGAATGCTCTGCTAAATAAGGCACTTCATGCAGTTTTAAAGACCTGGAGAAGTGTTCCTGATGTCATTAAAGTGAAACCAAAGCACAGTGTGGTTAAATCAATAGCCTCAAGGTGAGTTTTGTGCTCAGCTGTTCTTAAGTCTTGCACCTTAACTACTATTAACAGTTAGATGCCAGTTGCTCTACAGCATTTTTGTCATGAAGTTGTCTTGGACCACGTATAATAAATAGACATTGTCATGTGGGATTTTCTACGTATCTATTCTGTGAGATTACATTAAAAGCATCAGTAAATCAGCAAGAACTGGAGTACTTTCACTGTTCTTCATATGAATGTTAATGTGTCTGTTCTTGTGTTGCAGTAGCTATCTTACCTATGCTTGAATGAATAGATTAAAAGAGAGTCGCAGAACTTTGAGAGCTAAGAGGTTTTACTGCTGTGACTCTTGCCAAGAACAAAGCTCAACTAAAGAGAAGTAAAAAAAATGTTGATTTGGAATTGTGATAGCAAAAATGTCATGAATTCAGTCAGTGGTTTAGGGCAGGATAAACTAAATCCAAGTAAAGTTTGACTATTTTGCCTAATCTACACAGGTAAATTTGGGTAAAGAAATAAAATTGGTTTTTAATATTTCTATTTTTGGTTTTCTTATGAAATTTAAGTTGGTTAGATGCAAATCTATAGAATCATAGAATGGTAGGGGTTGGAAAGGACCTCTGGAGATCATCGAGTCCAACCCCTTGCCAGGGCAGGAACACCTTAGGGCAGGCCACACAGGAACAGATCCAGGTGGGTCTTGAAATTCTCTAGAGAAGGAGACTCCACAACCTCTCTGGGCAGCCTGCTCCAGTGCTCTGTCACTGTCACAGTGAAGAAGCTTTTCCTCATGTTGAGATGGAACTTCCTGCGTTTCACCTTGCTACCATTGCCTGTTTTCCTATCACAGGACATCACTGAAAAGAGACTGGCCCCTTCTACTTGACACCCACCCTTCAGATATTTGTAAACACTAATAAGGTCCCCCGAGGGATGTGTTTATCCCTGAAAAGGATATGTTGGTACTAATGCTTGTGTAATTTCTCATTTTTGAAAAAAAGCAGTTCATGTACTACTTCAGCGGTGTTGCAAGTATACTCCTAGACATGCCTTCAGAGGTTAGATCTTATTCACAGGAGTTGTTCATGTTAGAGCTGTCCAAAATAGTTTCATTTACCTTTACCTTGAAGGAGAGCAGGACCTATGAGTTTAGTTGTATAATCCTCGTTTTCTCTTATAGCAGCTTAAGCTGAGCATGCTTATTTTATCCTGCTCAAAGTCACCAAAGAAGGTTACAGTGTTAAAGATAAGAAAGTGAGAGAGAATTCTGGTTTGTATGTTTTAAAATAAACTTTTCTTAATACCATGCAATGGTGATTTAGGCAGCCCCAAGCAACTTGCCTAGATTCTAATGAATAATCATCCATTCAATTATGAGTTAGAAGCTTTCCCCAAAGTTTCATCTGCTTTCTTTGTTTGCTTGTTTTGAGAGCACAGTGATTAAACAGATAGTATAATGTACGAGCATGAGAATGGCCATACTGGGAGAGCTGGAGAGGGAAGCAAACTTATGGCCAGATTTAATAGAATATTTTCTCACTCTCCAGGCCTGCTTGTGTCAGAGACTGTGCACTGAAGGGAGCAATAGAATATAGCCCTCCATGTTATATTGTAAGTCTGGTGGGAAACTTACTACAATTTCTTGTTGCTGATTTGGGATCTCCAGTCCTAGACACCATTCATTCCTATGTTGAGCAACACGGCCTTTCTGTGCAGTGAATTATGTTGTGCATCCCTCTTTTTGCAAAGAAATCACTTTCTCTAAGTCCCCTTAAGTCCCTTTAGTCTCAAAGGCACAGTCTTTCTTGTCTGCCAAATGCAAGCAATCTGGAAATGCTTGACCTTCGTCTTTACCTTCCCTAAATTTACAGAATTTAAAAGTAGATAGATAGGAGTGACTGTCTTTTGCTAAAATGAAAGGCTATTAAAAAAATATTTCTAATATAAACATATATAATATGTTTTATAATTTTTATTTATAATAATGGCTCATACAACTTGCAAACCCAGATGGAAGTCAGCTTTGTTAGCTGAATGCTCCAGTGTCACAACAGAGGTGACAGAAGCAAGCTCCACTCTATTCTAAATGGCATTTCCTTAAGAATTCAAAAAATGTAGTAATGGGCTTTTAGCCTTTGTTCTCTATTTTTTTCCTTCCTCCTGTTCTGTGCCTGTGAGCAGATCTTCCCACTCTTCTGTGAGAGGCTGTCTTTCTAAACTATCTGGTGTAAACAGAAGTAAACAAGATGATGAGTAGAATTCTCCAGATTTGAAGAGGAGTTCAAACAACCGAACTAGAAGGCTTGTTGCCTGTGTTAAAAGAATAAAACTGATGTAGGACAGAACTACAGTGACTCGCTTTGTATGTTGCCTTTAGTGTGGGTCATCTTGCTGCTTTCCTGTGTTTTCCAGTGGTGAAGTGGAAAGGTCAGGTAATGAAGGGAAGCGTTTTGCTGAGTACCAAAGATAGTCATCTCTGGCAGTCATTTGGAGGCTTACAAGGCACATAAACAGCATAATAAAGGTTAGATCACAACTCCTTTTCACCTGTCACAGTAATTTTGTTTGTCAGAGAAAAGCCCAGGTTGCAGGACTCTGGTATTGATTTTGAGCAGCTGAAGGTTCAAGGATGTTCTGATTTCGAGGTGTTTGTTCAGAGTGTTGAATAAATAAAAAAGCCATGCTAAAACATTACGATGCAGGTTTAGTGCCTCTCTCAGTGCTTTTCTTGAAGGTGTGGAATTATTTGGTGGGGAGAGAGGATGGGTTATGTTTGACTGTCCTAAAATATTACAGCTTCTCAGGCTGCCAGCTGTGCATAGGGCAGGCTCTGCCTGCCTGCCTGAGCTGATCCTGACTGTCAATGAGGTCACTTCATTACTGGTGAAAGTTTACTGTGACATACAGACCTTCTGATTTTACATGCTGAACTTTCTTAGACTGGGGGAGAAACAAAAGATCATCCTGGTAGCCTCCCTACCTAATCACACAGCAGTGCAAAACCTTTTTAATGCTGCAATTTTTGATATATCTGTCCAGCTGGCTGAGGGCAGTATACTTAGCGTTAACATGTCATTGTCAAACCAATATTCCTGAGGAATGAACAGTTCAGATAATTTAATTACCCTTTGTTTTATCATCAGTTAAGGGTTAAAAGCAAGAGTCTTAGAATAAAATACTCTAAAATAGTATATATCTTAATTCAAAAGCCATGGCTTCCACCTAAATTAATGACCTTTTCAATGACTAACAAAGCCCAAGGAGTATCTGTTTAGCAACAGTAGATTCTAAAAAAAGACTACTTAGTAAAGATGCCAATTAGTTTGCAATTAGTGGCAACAGCTGAACGAACAGCAACAATTAACATCTTTTAATAGCAAGTTTCTTCAAAGACATTTATTTAAGTGTGAATACTAGTGGAAGATAGGTAGCTAGTTGTCAGACTGGTGAATAGAGGTGTAGAAGGGGTTTTAGTTTTCTGAAGGAATTGATCACCTAATTAGAGAACAGACAATCTGGATCCCAGTTACCTGTAAACCTCCCGAGAAAACAGGTGATTGTAATGTCTTTCAAGGAAGTGACGACTAAAATGGCTCCAGGCCTTTTCGAGGTTGGTATTTGACCTGCTGCAGGCAGTTCTCTCGGTGTTCAGTGTGCACAACGAATGGTTAATGGTAGGTGTTTGCTGTCCAAGGGACTCAACAATTTTTGTCATATGTAGACCTGAATTGATTATGGACTCCTGGAATATTTGGAGCGCTTGGATTCAGCAGTTATTCCTGATTTCTGTAAAACCAAGGGAAAGTCAAGAACCAAAAGTTAAAATGTAGACCACTTAGAAATTTAATTTGGGCTTCCATTAACACTAATCCTCCTATTCAGTGGGCATGTGACAGGACTCGGAGGCGGGATTAAGGGGCATTTCACTGCAGATGAAACTTTGGGGATCAGCATTCACATTTTCCTTGTAGTGATGAGAAACCCCATTGCAAAGTCATATGAGAGTTATAATATAATATTGGTATTGTGCATTTTCTTATGTGCTTAGCTGTTTGGGGAGTTTGTCACGGATGAGTGCTGTGTGAAGCTGAGCACTTCCATTTCTTTCCACTGGCTGAAGGTGTAGAACAGGTAAGAGGAACTGTAAAAAGGTGCTGGAGTAGAGGCAGTGCCTGAGGTATCATTGTCTTGTATTTACCTTGCAGAGTGAATGACAAAGTGTAATTGCAGTAACTGAGTTCCAGCCAGACGAGGTACCTCACCTGTATGTAAAGCACTGCCTAACTCAGGGGAAAAGCTGTTTTGCATGGAGTTTGGTAGGACTATCCCTGAATTAAGAGGTAGAAATTAACTCACATTACAGATAATGCCTTTAACCACTAGTTTTTTTAATTTTATTTTTAATCTGTATGAAATTATACATATCAGAGTGCTTGTGGTTTGGCAGATGAAATGTACTTCATTAGAGCAACACGGTGATTGCTATGTGTGTTATTTAATGTCACATCCATTAACTCTTGGGGCGGGTCGGCCACCAAAGACAGACCTTGGGTGCAAAGCTGTTAACAGGCATTGCAGCAAGAAGGACCTAAACAACTTGCAAAATTAATCAACCTGTTAGTTCCTTGACTGGCCCTTGATTGGTTACTTAATATGCTACTTTTACCACCAAGCCAAACTTTAAGTGAAACCGAGTTACTGAACAATGTTTTGTTGCTAAAGCAACTATTCATAATACAGACTGCAGAAACTTCTGCGAACTAAAACATATTGCTCTCTTTCACTCCTGCAATGTAATCAAAGCCTTGTTCTGTTTGTGGGTTGGGTTTTTTTGTTATGTTTTCAGAAAAGTGCCTTCCTATTCCCCCCTCCTGTGATCTTTGATAGATGTTGTCCTCTTGTTCTCCTCTGAAAGCATCGTGGGCTTGCTGGATGAAGGGCGCAGGTGGCGGGAAATGGCATTTTGCTAGCTCAGGTGTATTTGCAATGGACCTGTTCATGAAAGTACTGAAGTAGCTCCCAGTTTCTCATCATCTGGCTGAAAGAGCATGTTGAGCTGAAGTTTGGGATGTTCCTTAAAGCCTGATACTGTCATGAGTTTGTTTCTTTATTATTATTATTTTTGTTGTTGTTGTTTGTGGTTTGGTTTTGGTTTTGTTTTTTTAACATGGGCACAATGGCTTTCTTATCTTAGAGATGCCAGCAGGGGTGCTAGTGTAAGGAAGTAATGTGTCACTTTTCCCCACCTCTGTATGCTCGGGGGAAATTAGTGCTTGTTAGGTATTTATGTATGTGGATGTTCTGCACTTCCTGCATGGGGTGGGGAACAGCAGAACGGCTGGGGTGACGTTTGTCTCTGCACAGGGCATTTCTGAATGTGATACAGTTGTTGTTAGTCCAGCAACTAGACCAACAGCAGCTTGACAACCTGTACGGCAAGTTTATGAAGCAAGTTCAGGGGGGAAGAAACATTTTATTTTGTGAACTCTTTTGCAATTTGGAAAACTATATTAAAAGGAGAGGTGGGACTCATTTCTATTCAAATTTTAAACCTAAACCAACAGCATGTAGCTCAGGGAGGGGAAAACTAGGAGAACAGCAAAGAGGGTGTGTCATGTAGAAAGAGTAGCATGTGTGGTTACTGGAAAACCTCTGGTATGGGGCTCAGTCCTGCTAACGACCAGTATCTGCTGTGTGACAAAATGCACAAAGAACTTATTTGTATTTCTTAGGATTACTCAAATATCTATAGCATGTGCTTAAGGACTTTGTTAGATTGAAATACAAGGCTTGTCTCCTCGCAGTATTCACACGATGTGTTATCTATTTGATAACATACCATCTCTGCTACTGAGACCTACACTTTCATCATCACATAACATATGGAAGGAGAGTGACTTGTCACTGTCCAGAACACAATGGTGTTTGTAATCTTTTTCAAGACATGATGACCATAAGGATTTCTCCCTTGTACCACCTTTGGTCTATAAAGTACTAGCCCTGAGAACAGGTGATAATTTCTCACCTTTTCCATGTTACCAGATGTGTCTCTAATTGATGGGAATCTTTTCACAATCACTTGAAAAAAAAAAAAAAAAAAGCTTTTGAGGAATTTTTCCTCCATTGACAGCAGCTTAATGGGGGGCTGTGACTTTGTAATCTATTTTAATTATTGTGTAGTTAGTAGTGCTAAAAATAACAACTTCAACTTTGTTATTGGATGATTGATTTGTGAAGCCGCTTGTAAATCATTGATCATAAAAACCCTAAAGGTATTTCTGGTAATGTTTTTTAAAGTAAAGAAAAAAAATCAGGCAAACATTTCAATAGCTAAAGCACAGAGTAACCACTCTTCCAATATGCGGGTTTCTATAAACTAAGAGCTGTGTGTTTCAATAGTTAAACCAGGATACTGGAAATCAGCATTTCTAGGTGTTTTCCCCATTCGATCACTGACAGTAGGAATACGATCAAACTGCAGCAGCCATTTTACCCCTCAGTTTGCCGATGAGAAAGACTCTCTAGAAATAGTCAGCAGACTTTCATCAAAGGTTGTAATGCTAATAAGGATTAGTACTGCTAAAACTATTTTAAAAAGAGAGAGTAGAAAGCTGCATCATCCTGTATTTGAAGAATACATGTGCTCAGTTTACAGATGACAAGATGGCTCTGTCTGCAGTAGTAACTGCCAGTCCAAAAGACCAATTTCTTCTGATTGTTTTTCCCTGTTGTCAGCAATACTAGAGGATCTCTGACTAAACTTTTGTGCAGCCTGCTCTTCTGTTGTTGAAGCATAGCTGAGAATTTTACTTTAAATATTTGAAGTAGAGGAGCACCCTTCTTCATTCCCAGAAGTTGTCCACCTTGTGCACCAGGGATTTAAATGGCACGTTAGAACAAGCCTGTTTGCTTGCACGTCTGTTAACTGAGGTGAGAAACAAGAAACCCTTTTTGGATCACCATTGTTCAGACTAGGACCCCATTCTGTTATGTTCACAAAGTATTTTGAGTTCCTTCAGGGGGAAGGTGCTATGAGTTAATATTACTGTTCTGTGTGCAAGTGGTAGTGGGTCGTTGGCAGTAATGGGACAGTGCAAATGGATTATCATTAATGTCAGCAAATATAGTTTTAACCATGTTAAACTCATATCTTTGTGAAACTAAATGAGATTTCTCCTAACACAGCTACTTATTTGTATTCACTGTGCATTGCCCAGACTACCTCACTATTCTTAAGGCAACTACCAATCACCACAAGGAGTCAAGCAGACGCTGCATTCTCCATAATTACAAGCAATTTTCCAATTGAATTATCCCATGATTTAATTCCTTAGCTTGCATCTGGAGAGCATCAGCAATGTGCAGCTGTTTTGGCTTTGAGAATTAATTGTTGCTAAATGCATTAAGAGTGGTCTTGCTGCAATGATTTCAGGGAAAAAAAAAAAAAGAAAGTTAAATCCTAGCTCACTTCTGGATTAAACTTTTATTTCTTGTTTCCTGTTCTCTTGAATCAACATCATGGTACAGGCCGTGGGTTTGGTAACACTTGTCTCGGATGGTTGCAAATCTTAATTCAAAGTAGGAATGTTTAGTCACTGAATTGAAATCATATTATGATGAAATATGAAGTTTAATAGAACCATGCCAGAGTCAGTAAACGCTTTGCAAAGTTCAAAGTACCCAGTAAAATAGGTATGACTTTACCCATCACAGTGCTCTGTAGGCAGGCCAAGTACCTCATCTATAGAAAGAGCACCTTAGTCATTTGTCCTTGAGGGAAGGGTGGAAAAGTATTTAGACTGGTAGTAGTGTGATTTATTTCTGAAATTAGAGAGTATATCAAGACCTTTTTGAGGCTCGGATTAACATCAGGGCTTTCCAGGGTCTGTTAGATTCCAGTGAGAACAGACGTTATTTTATTATTTTATTTTAATTGTTTAAATTTTATTTTGTATATTATTTTAAAATTCTCTTTCATCTTCCCACATTCTACTTTCACCCTCCCCCCCCCCCCACTCACTTTCCCACGGCTTGCGTCCGCCAAAATCACCCCCCCCTCCCCTCCCCTTCTTTAAATCACAGCCCACCAACCCCAATAGCTATTTCCCCAGCAGCTTTAGGTGGATGAATAGGCCTAAACCAAACACAACTACGAAAAATTATAGCCTTCTCATCTATCT